>JAAGAY010063866.1:0-132735 GCA_011801015.1 Ardeotis arabs | reverse complement strand
TTTTTTTTTTTTTTTTTTTTTAAGTTTCAGCATTCATAGACTAAAGCATCACCTACATCTTCTGTTCCTTGTTAAGACAGAGTTTAACCCCACTGCATTCGCCAAGAGAGGAAACCGATCTAACAGATCCAAACCAAGAGGAGTACGAGTAGTGCTTGCTGGTAGCGCCTCGTCCCTCACGGCAGAAAGCCCAGTCCCTTTCCAGCTCCCGGGGACAGGGCAGTGTTTGGGCTGCTCCTAAGAGCCTGGCCCCCGCCTACACTCAGGAGCCCCAGCAACCACAGCAGTCTGACGAACAAACAGCAGAAATTCACATCAGTGAAAGGTGCCAGGAGGAAAAAAACCCACATTCCCCACCTCCAGCCTGCAAGCGGCAGGGAAGGATCCCCCTCAGAAAGCCCCGTTTGGGCAGGAGGATCCGAATCAATCCCGGTTCACGCTGTAACGTTCAGAGCCCCGCCACACAGCAGCAGAGATGCCAGCACTGCTCATTTCCATGGCAGCCTCTCACAGCTCTCAGGAGCGGTCCGTACAAGCAACAGAGGCCCATCTCCGAGCGAGAAAAAGATGCAGACGACATGAGGGCTCAAAAAGTAAATTCTGAAGTGAAAGCTTGAGTCCCACAAATTAAAGGACCACGTAAGCGCCTTTGTCTTCATTCGAGAAGATCTCTTGGTTGTATTTTTAAAACTTGGTTTAAGCCTTACACAAAGAGGAAATTTATTTACTGACTTTTTTCTTAAATGCTTTAATAAAAAGACAGACTCCACTATAGAGTGCAATACTGCGCAACATGCATGCACCAGCATTGCTTACCCGATTTTCACTGTTTCATTATTAGTTTGAACATTTTTTGACATAAATGAAAACAGCAGAGTCAAAGGACTAGTAGAAGACCTGTACCAAACCACTCCGTATTATCTACGAAGGAAACCAAGTCAGAGCTGCGCAGTCTCACTAGATTACAGGGGCAAAGGCATAAGCGAAGAGAACGATGCAGCTCTCGAGTTTTTTACAACGAGAGTAGAAGGCGGCTGTCAAGTCAAGATGAGGATAGAGAATTTTAATGAGGCAAATATATTTATCCAAAAATATTGTTTTCCCCTTTCACCCGCTCTCCTACGCTAGGTGTTTAACACCTGGTTATAACCTAACATGTGGAAAACCTCACCATCTTATACTAATCTCCAGCTCTTCACGCTCCACTTCAGTGAGAGGTCGGAGAACCAATGCACTGCATTTCTCTTTGAGAAGATAAGAGCAACAGCTCTTTCCAGCTGCAGATGCAGTGAATGGAAAAAACGTATGGACTGGCCAGGCGTACCCTCATCTCTCTCCGAGCGCGCCAGCCGACAGAACCGGGAAGCCTTATGGACTGTGCAGCCGACGCCAAGTTTACAGCCGCTTCGTTCAAAGCAAAGTTGCTGCACCAGACTCAATCCCGTAATGCAGGTTTTCGGTTTGCAAAGGGAAGGTTACCTGGGTTTTCAGCAGGATCCTTAAGAGGAGCCTGCGGATTCCTAAGGAGCCCAGGAGCCACAGCTACCCCTGTGCTAACAGGGGTTTTTCTGTTCCTACGCGCTATTAACGTCCTCAGCACTTCAGTTCAACAGAACGAACCACCAGCCTGGCGCAAAACAGCGTCCAGTCTCTCACCGCTAGCACGTACCTACCTGTTACCTGCCTTTGCTTAAAAAGCTATTCCCAGGAAAATAAAAACTTTTTGAGGCGTGTGAGGCGGAATATTGCTACCCTGCTTATCCTCTTCCACTTTCTGGAGCAAACTTCACTGTCACCATGGAAAAGAAACAGATTTCTACCACGGTGTGCCAGCGAAGCCTGTACGAGCACCTGAACGGCTCAGGTAAGGGGGCAACGCTGGGAAGGGAAAATTCGGTTTCAAAAGATGGGAAGCGGCACAGGGAAATTTCCAGTTTGCCGTTTCACAGAATCAGAGCAGTCTGGGCTGGAGGAGCCCTCTGGAGATGGCTCCAAAGCCCCCGAGGAGGGAGGCTCCACCGGCCACCGGGGCCGGCGCCAGGAGCAGAAACCGGTTCTGACGGCCGAGTGGGGTTTCCCGCCTCGGTGCCCGGGGCGCTGAAGGCCGCCCCAGACGTTCCCCCGTCCTGCGTTCCGCACGCCCGCACTCCCAGCGCCTGGCCCCGACGTTAGAGGCGGGCAGAGCCGCTCCCGAGGCCGGAGACCCCGCGAAGCCCCTCCACCCCAGCCCCGGGGCAGGGCCCGCACCGCCCCCCGCCGCCGTTTGAATTCCGCGCGCGGGCGCCAGGGCCCCGCCGAGCCGCCGCCGCCGCCGCCCCCCGCAGCCGTTGCGGACCCCGGCAGCCCCTCGGGAGCCGTCGCGGTGCCCGGGCTGGGCCCGCTCCCCCGGGACGCGGCCCTGCCGCCCCCACCGGAGCGGGGCGGGGGGAGAGGCGGCGGCGGAGCCCCTCAGGGGGACGAAGCGGCCCCGTCCGCACTCACCGCCCGCCTTCATCGCTGCACGCCCCCGGCAACCGAGCGGACGCCACCGGCCGCCGCGCTCAGACCGGCGCCGAGTGAGGGGTCCCGAGCGGGGGCGGGGCCCAACCGGCCGCTGGGGAGGCGGGGCTTCCCGCGGGAGGACACGCCCCCTCCCCTCAGCCACGCCCCCTCGCCGCTCAGCGAGGGTCAGGGAAGGCGAGTGCGGCGAGCTCCGCCCAGGCCACGCCCCCCGAGGCACCTCCCTGGGGCGGCCGGAACTCCGCCCGCCCGCCACGGGCCTAGCTCTCCTGAGCGACGCCTGCCGGCCGCGCGCACTTTTTTTTTAAACACAGCAGACTCCGTGATTGGCCGGAAGGCCGACGAGAGGCGGTGCCCGCCCCGCCTCGCGCGCCGTGATTGGACGCCGAGGATGCGAATTCGAATTGGGGCAGTTGGCGGTTCGAGCGTCTCGCGGACGCGGTGGCTGCGGCGCATGCGTAGAGGCCAAGGACCGCTCCCCCCTCCCAGTGTGGGGCTGTTGCCATGGCAGCCGGCGCCGGCTGCGCGCCCGTTCCCCTCCGGGCCGGGGCCGTGTTCCCTCCGGCGCTGTTACCGGCTCCGTTACCGGCTCCGTTACCCGAGGGCCCAGCGCGGGGGCAGGAGCTCAAAGCCTGCAGCCCGGGGTCGCGATTCCCCACTCTGCGCTAGGCCCCGGCCGGCAGCAGCCTTCCCCGTCCCCGCGGTGCCGCTTTGCCACAGCCACCCGCTGCGGCACCGAGCCTTTCCCGGCCGAGGGAGCTGCACCAGGCAGCACTTGTGTCTTATTCCCACCTCATTTATTTCCGCTCTCAGTATCTGCCCAGACAGAGGCCGTTTTTCTGATCTCCTGAGCTGTGGCATCGCCCTTCACCCCCACCAAGCCCTGCTCCTGCCCTTTCGGGGCCTTGCGTGAGGTGAGGGGGAGTTAGGAAGACAATGAAGAGTCAAAGTTCAAACCTGAGTCAAGGATTCAGGGGATTCAGAGGATTCAAGGATTCAGAAAGCCCTGAGCCTCTGAAGGCAAAGAGCAGACAGAGATAAAGGCTGGCAGACAACAAAGCGGTGACAGGAGAATCTGTTATTGCTTTAGCTCACCTGGACACTTTTGTGAGTTTTTTAGAAAAGAGCAGCAAGAAGAGGAGCTGTCATTTTGTGGGACGTAAAATGACCATGTCATGATTTGTGGTAGCTGAAAACATTCCCAACATTTTGTACCTTGAATAAGCAACGTCAGTCCCAGCACAGCTGAGGTTTCTTGCTGGTAGCGTGTGCATGGATTTTATTTAAGGACAATGCTAGATCTCACAAGCATCTTTCCTCTGTAAAACATGAACTTCTGGATTCTTCTCTGCACATACAACCCCCGTTCAAGGGTTTGGGGTAGCTTTGAAAGCTCACCAGTGATCTCATTTTACAGCTGGGGAGGCTGAGCTCAGCCGGCTCGATGGCCCACGGTCCTGTACAGTGACCACAGGGGACGAGCTGCTGCGGACAGGCTTTCTCCCACACAGATCCACCTCCTCCGTCTGTAAAACTGCGTAATATTCCTGGGGAGCACAGCAGCTGCTGACGTGGAACAGCAGTACCAGGAGCACAGGGAATTTTTAGCTTCTTCTAATTGAGAAGTGTTTTGAGTTAAAAAGTTAATCACGCTGTCAGCTTTTGTTCCTTATTTCTTCTCCCCCTCACAGCTGTTTCTGTCAACTAAAAATAAGTGGAACCAGCAAACAAAATGTGAATAATCAGCTCCCCACAGAGAGCTAAAATACCATCAGGAGGTGCTCCCTGAGTCATAGGTGTTCTGTGGTGCAGAGTCCCCTCAGGTAGATCCCGTTCTTTCCAGACATTGCAGCAGCAGAGGAAGGCAGGGGGCACGGGGAGGGTTGTGTTTGAGGGGCAGGTTATAACCGAAACGGAGGTGGGCACAGGGAAATGGGAGTTGAGATTTTTCTCAAGAAGTAAGCTTTGGCCTGTTTTGTTCTCTCTGGAATCAGATGGCAGAACATCCAGATGGCTTTATCACTGACAGACAGACCAGATCAGAGGCTGACTGGTGTGCGGCGGCGTTCACATTGCCTAAACACAACCGTCTGGCAAGGTCTTCCAAAACCTGTGGTGCCTGCAGCCCCTGCCCAGAGCCAGCAGATGGGACAGGAGCGGGATGGGAAGCCGGATACTGGGTTGAATATGCTCTCCTTCACACTTCTGCACCTCTTTGGAAAGGCATTACACAGTTAAGAGTCGGTCCCTAACAGACAAAAAGGCTGATTACTGTGTGTTTTAATCACTGTTGCCAGCTCCTGAGCTGGATTTCCCATATTTATCCTGCCTCTTTCTCTGCTGAAGAGCAGGCGGAGGGTTGTGTTTCTCCTAAATCAGAAAGCCTCTTTGCTCCCTTCACATCTGTTGGCTGTGGAAGGGAGGGTAAATACCACAAAAGTCTTTTGTTTGCCTTGATTGCTGTGATTTAAGCAAAACTCAACAAAGGTGTGCTTAGTTATGATACTGCCAAACCTGTGATTCTTCTGGGGGCAAGAGATGTTGCTACACTAGCTCAAGTTTCAGTCGAGGTGCTGATCCCTCTTATGGAGAGATTCAAGGGCCTGACACCATGGCATCTAAGAAATACATCCACAGTCGACAGCAACATTCCCCTGGCAAAACTGAAAATTTGCTGAAAATACCTTGTAGTCAGGTAAATATCAGCTTGCACTTTTTCAAGTCCATTTCTGAGAGAAAGAGCATTAATTGCTACACAGATTATCGCTCACTGGTGTCCTGTTTCTCAGCAACTTCAGCCTTTTAAGCCTTTTCAGATGCACATTTGTGAAAGTCCTTTCAGAGCTAGTCTATTTTTGCACCCTAATTTGTACATGGCTTGTGATCAGATTCAAATGTGCAGATTTTAAAGAAAGTGCAAAGGATGAATAATTTCAGTCAAATAGGACTTAACAGAAAGGAATTAAACAAAGATGAAGGTAGCATCCTGTCTAATGCCTTCAGCTAGTGAACGGGTTAATAAACAGCTTAATTTAGACATTCAGAATGTGTTCAGTCTGGTGAACAAGTTGCAGATAAGCAACTAAAGGTTGCATTGCATGCCATCGCAAAAGCAATTTCATTTAGATTTACAGTGAAACGACGTATGTCTACATTGCACAGTGGAGCTGCGTGGTTTGCAGAGGTTTTTTCTCCCTAGACTAGCACTGTCCAAGATTGTTCCAGAATTGAAAACAAAATGACTGCAGTATTATAGGGCTACATGGAAGTTAATTAGCCAAGCTGAAACCCAAGAGTAATTAGCTCAGCTGCAGCAACATCACAGCTCTACTGCCTTCAGGATCTAGCGTTTCTGCAGGGTCTGATGCGGTGCCATTTCAAATACGAGGATGCCTGAGGCTAGGAAAAAAGCGTGCAACAGGGAATCATTTTGCTACAATTTTTTCATAGTCCATGATTATTCAATCGATAAACATGGTGGTTTTATATTATAACATCTGAAGAATGCGTTCCATCAGTTGTGAAATGGTATCTTTTGCACAGTTCAAAGGGCAAACAAAAGCAATATGGGCCATTTACTGGATGAAAGGCTGAAATGCTCTATGAATTTTCCTGGCAAATCATTCTCTGCTGTCATAAGGATAAATCACTGAGAGGGTAGAAGAGACAATTTTCTCTTGAAAGAGCCCATCCTCAATTGAAATGGTTGTGCCAGTCTTTGTAACTTCTCCTGTCCCACTTTTAAAGGGGTGATGTACCTCAGCTCTTTGTTACACCCTTAGCACAATACCAGGACTACTGGAGGAGGAAGTTGCTCTCCAAGGGAAGAAAAGAGCTTTTCCAGATCTGCAAATTTAGCTCCAAATTGGGTGGAAGTGTTTGTCTGATGTCCTTAGATGACGAGGCAACTATGGGTAAAGTTCTATGCCAGGATATCTCAGCATATTCTCTAACGGCCACATCCCTATCCTGTAGGTATTTCTGCGTAACCCTGCGTATAATTTACCATCCTTGCATTTTAAGTTCATACATTTATTAGCAATGCTGTCTGGAGGCAGTGCTGCAAATCATCAGGGCAAGGGCAGAGCAGGACAGCTGTAGTATCTTCACCCGTTCTCCAAGCTGTATTTCTCCTTCCTGTCAAGGAACGCGGATGGGAAGCACCCCAGAACATGGAAACATTCCCTTGCAACTCAGGACACGAAACCACCGCGAGGTGGCATCAAACCCATGTGGTGCGGCATCAGACCTTCAGTTGCTGGGGTTTTTTCCCGGTTCTGGGGACATCTCAGCGCAGAAGTCCTAACCCAAGAAGGCGCGTGCTGATATTTCAGAAGCAGAAGCTCTTCATTTTACAGACCTTTGTCACGCTTAGCACTGCTCTGTGTGATTTCACCGCCTCTCACGAGCAGTACTACTCCACGGTAGTGAATGAACGCAGATCAGGCTATCTGCAAGAAGTAGGTTAATGCAGTGCTTTCCAAAATCCAGGTCTGTCCCCACCAAGGCACAGGAAGAGTGAACATGGCTTTTAGCAACAAGTGACCTGGCAAAAGAGGCCTGTGATGGGAATAATTTTCCTGGAAAGGGGGCCGTGGTTTCTGCTGGTGCTGTCTGCCTCTGAAGTCTCAGTGTACAAGGTGAAACAAGCGTCTGAGGTCCTGGATCAGCTAACGGATCTGTGCCCACGTGTTGGCTGAAGTGAGGGCCTCATTCTGCGAGGACAGGTTGTGTGACCGGGTGGAGCCCGCGGCACTGTGTAGGAAGCGGTGAACGGCCGAGGTGGGCTCCCGCAAGTGCCGCAGAAGCCAAGGGTGACACACCCCGCAGCACAGGGCCTCTCAGCAGCCATGAGCAGCGTGGCGGGGCTTGGGGTGGGAAAGGTGCAGTGATGCTGCAGGAAACCCACGGAAAAGGGAGCACGAGGAGCCATGCTCATGTCTCACGGGACCTGACAGCTTTGTGCCCCGTGGCGCTGTGTGTGACATGAGTCCACTGGCTTAGCCAAGGTCCAGTGACAACCCACCGCCCGTGATGGTCAGAGGCAGCACAGGCAGCCCCAGGAAAGGCCGTGGGGCAGTGACTGATCTCTCTCTCATCTCTGGAGGTCTGGGGGCAGGCTCACTGTCAGCCTGTGCCTTTCCCATCCTCCTGGTAGCTGCAGGGCTTCTTCGCTTTGGGGGGCTCTCAGCGGGGCATCTTTTACTCCCACTCCATTCAAGTGGAAACTTGTCATCTGGCCGGCAAAAACCAGGGAACTTGGCCAACCTTTTCCAAATAATAGCCGATTCCCTTTAAACTCTTGCTAAAAGAGGTGCATTTTAAACACTTGAGGAGTATCAGTTCTTAAAACCCCCAACTTGCGTGGGAGGGAGGTACCTGGAGTGGAGCCAGCCAGCCGGAATTGGGAGGAAGGATTGCACAATGCAGACAGAGCAGCGCTTTATCTGCCAGACAAGCACTGGCTGTCGGAGCACAGAGCCAGAGGCTCTTACCGTGACCAGACTTTCTCCTCCAGAGGCTCTTGCTGATACGAGACATTCAATTTATGTATTTTTATTTTAACTCCCTCATGTTTTCAAGACACTTTATGCAGATCCTTGGCACCCTAGAGGCTGAGGTGGTGGGAAGGGACTGTTACACTGGGCCCATGACAGCTGAAGCCATCAGCATTACTGGGTAAGGTGAGCAGCAAGCTGGCTCTCGTCTATGTGAGCACTTCTTTCTCTACCAGTTCCTAAATGCCACTGAAGAGGTCCGCGCCTTACCACTGCAAGGGCAGATCTTCAGAGTTAAAAGCTCCTCAGTACCTCTATAGCTTCTCTTATGCTTTAGCCTCCTCTCAAATCAAAGTGATCACTAGCTGAGTCTTCCTTATCTTGCAGGGCTAAAAGCACAGATTCCCTTCTGTGCATGGAACTGTCCCTGGAGGATTTCTCTCTTCCTCTCCCTCCCTTCCCTGGGAGGCCCTCATTGCTGTCCCTCCATCACAGGAGTTAGAGCTACCCCACCTTTATGTTCCCCCCTCATCCTCCAAAGGACTTGGGAAAGCCACTCTCTTTCCCTGGTGTGCATCGGGGAAGGACAACCCTGGCTTCTGCTGGAATGGCACAGGAATGCGGGATGAGGAGGGATGCCTGGGTCGCTGAGCTCGGCTCCCCGGTGTGCACAGCACCCATACATGCTTGTTTACTCTGGGAGAGACCCCAGAGCTTCTCCTCTGCACGTCCTGTGGCACTATGGGCCACGAAACAGTTTTCAGTACTGTACTACATGTTTTGTAAATACGGTTAGAAAAAGGAAAAGAAGCGAGGGAAAAGCATGTCCCTAACCCGTTGCCAGCCTGGTGCTCGCACACCAGACTGCAGCTCAGCGCTTCCCAGCAGCTCTGGGTCCCCAGAAAGCCCTGGCCCACTTCCCATGTGAACTCTTAGAATAAAATCATGAATAGCTTCGTTATAGCTGAAGCACAATTTGCCATGACTAGCTATGCGTATTTCTATCCATCATGTACTTTGCTGCTCCACGCGAGTGAATGAAGAAACCGCACGGGTCCAGCTGGGCTCCAGATTGCCGTGCGCGCAGCTCATCGAGTCTGGCTGTACGTGCGGCTGATCTACGTACAGCCAAGCAGTAATTCATCACAGAAGGTGGCGATCACCCCCAGTTTCAGAGCATGGGAAGGAATCCTGCCCTAGTTCTGTGTGGTTCCTCGCTGATTACACAGTCTCTGCCACTTAATACTGGGTGTAGGTTGTTTTTATTTCCTGTAAAGAACAGAGTGTTTGGCAAAAGAGGAGAGTGAGAATGACAACTGTGTACACATTTCACATATTTCTGGTGTTATTTCTCCTCCGGAGGAGAACAGAGCTGTTATTAATAATCACCTCGCCAAGTTTCTAAATTGATATTTTGAAATGAGCTGGGTGTATAATTTAGGAACCACAGGCAAGGGAGAAAATGTGCTTTCAATTGAATTTGAAATAGGTGGAGAGTTGATGATGCAGAGAGATAAATGACAGCGATTCTGGAAGGCTAGAGCTGGAGCGACGCAAGCCGTAAAACTGGCGTGTTCCAGACTTTGTGAAGCCGGAGGCATCGCAAGGGCTTGGGGAGCGGGAGGAGGTACAAGAGGGGGAGACACAGGCAGGGCCTCTGCGGGTATGGTCCTCAGCCTGGAACGGAAAGGCCTTCAGGCGAGGCGAGCATCGCGAGGTTGTGTCTCCCTGCACAAGCCAGGCAGCGGGTGCTGGAGCCCGGGAGGTCTCTGAGCGGCCGTGGAGATGGAGGCTGCAGTAGCAGGGCACGGAGAGAAGCAGTCCCCAGCAAGAGAGAGGCCGGAGCGGAGCTCAGGTGCTGGCGCAGGCCTGCGCATTGTCGACACTCGCTCTCCTCTCTGGGGAGCACTAACCTGTGCCTGGGCTGTGTTATCCCTTACCCAGCCAGATAGCAGGGAAGACACAGACAGAGACACTTGACAAATGTATTGTCACGTATTGTCCCTCAGAGCCTGCGAGGCACTCGTGGAGAGAGTGAGCCTTTGATAAACATGCGTTCGGCATGTGACGGATACAAGGTAAACTGTGGGACAGTGGAAGTGCTTGTAACTTTGTCAGCGTTTCCTCTCTTGTCATCTCTGATCTCCTACAGAAGCTAAGCTGTTTGGAAGCAGAGGGAAGGAATGAACTGTTCAGCTGTAGTAACTGCAGACTCTCCGGACTGTGACTCAGTGCCGTGATGTCTGCGTAAGCCTCCTTCCAGTCAACCTGAAACAAGGACTCCCAAAGAGAAATTGTGCGGGAGTACTGGTTGCGCTCTATAACCCCAGCAAAATTAAATCTTCTTCCTGTAACAAACCAAATCCTTGCCGGTGGCTAATGTTACAATGGAGGTTTCTCTTCTTGCGTGCATTCCAGTGCAGGGCATCTCAGCCAACAGGACAAGTGTTTGTCTTATTACAGCAAACCATCTCTGCCAGCCTTTGACCCACTACTGCAAATATTCCTGGTGTGCTTCCTCGTCAGAGGACAGACAACAAATGGATGTCAGGAACACCCTTTCTGGGTGTACACCACAACCACTGGCCAGCTGTGGTCACAGAAAAGCTTCCCTACCATAGAGCAACCATTTAACAAATGCCAATAACGTATTTAGAAATGTGGCATTCACAGCTCAGCAAGCCCCCAGCCCTGGGGACCCCTGGACCCCTCAGTGACCCTCTGCGGCTCCCCAGGCCTGAGCTGACCCATGCCTGTGACTCACCACCTGGCCTGCACCCATGGCTTTGCATAACACACAGATCATTTCCCAGCACGTGGTTCTCCAAAGCCAGCCCCTTGCAGGGTCTGGGAGGCTGCTGGCAGGGCCTTCAGCACAGCCACCTCCCTTCCTCGGGGCTCAGCTGCCTGTGTCCGAGGCCAGCTCTGGTGTGGGTAGACATGTCCCAGACCTGGGATCAGAGCGCTATGCAGGACAGAGCAGTGAGAAGCCTTGAGGGGGTCTCCAGAGCTGCCTTTGCGCTCAGGCTCCTTCCCTCGGGGCCATTGCGCGAGTCACGTTGCAGCTATGGCCACGTTTGAACGTGTCCCTCTGGTTCGGACCCTCACCTGCTGACTTGACTTCTTGACTTGACATCAAACCAAGCCCTACTACACCAAGAGACGCTGTACCCTTCCTTCCCAAATAGGCAATGTTTTTTTCTGCAGTAGCGATGTCAAAATACAGTTTGGATGGTGATTAGAAGGCTGGAGCACAATCTCCTGTGACTTGACTTGGATTAAAGGCAGCCCAGGCAGTTTGAGCCTTGTAAACACAGCAGCTTCCAAGGAGCTAACAGTGGTGCATCTGCACCTCTTGTGAAATATAAGCCTCAAAGCCCTGCAAACGCAAAGCATAAAAATGTCAGTCACTTTTCAGGCTCCACTTCAGCAGAGAACAAATTTATTCACAGCCGCAATGAAAATTCCCCAAATCCTGTTGTGCCAGGATTTTGTGGTGTCTCCCGTTACACTTCAGAGGCAATTTTAAAAGGTTTTGTAATACAAAAAAGAAGTGGAATATTAAATGTTGAAGAACATCTTTTGAGCTCTCTGCAGAGAGAAAGAAACTGCTTTCCCTCGTGGCTCTTGTCTCCTGCAAATAGATAATGACATGCATTAGACACAGGTCTGGATCCCCAGACGTATTTTGCCAACTAACTGCCATTGATTTTCCTTATGGATCTGTGGCTTGTTTCTCCGTACTGTGCTTGCCTCGCCCCTCTTCGCAGCAAACTTTGCAGAAGTGTAGGAAAGGGTCTGACCGCTGCATCTAATTGCAAGGAGAATGAATCATTAGCACATTTCCAAACAGCTTCACCAGGACAGAAAACAGAACCAAGCTGTAAGGCCTCCATCTTGTTAATTAGCAGGGCAAGAGTAAGAATTAGGCTGGCAAAAATCTCAAATATGAATTATTTTGCAATGGAAAGTTAGTGATTGTGAGGCAAAATCGAATTGGGCAATTTATGACAAAATTATCTATGATTGCTCATTGCTTATTTTTTTCAATTTAAGGCAAATAATGTTGTTTAGTTTTTTTAATGTATAATAATTTGCAGGCACACCTGGAGACAGGGAGAGAGATTGCAGCTCCTCTTGGAGTCCGCGAGGCAGGAGGAAGTCTGCGTCACTGCAGGACGCAGTCCCTTTCTTTGCTTCTAGCTAACTGCCACATAAAAAAAGGGACTCCAATTCTTTTTGCCATCCCGATTGCCTTTGTTTCAGTCTGCTTCCCAGAAATTACCTCTCTGAGTAAGTGCGAGCAAAATGTCTGCCTCCTGCAGTGAGAGGCATCAGCCGCAGGCTCAGCCACCTCTGTACAGGTGCAGCCGTGTCTGAAATCTAGTTTAGAAAAAAAAGAATTGGTTCCTTATTCAGCTGGTATTTCTTAGTCTTCTGCTGCAGTGGGTCAGTGTGGGGGCTTCCCATGTGGGATATCCAAAACACGAGGAATTATGCCCACCTGGGCAAGCTGACAATCATGTCTTCAGCTGTTGGGATGGATGGTGTATCTCCATGGTGATTTGTCTGTCTACCTCCATCCTCTTTTGGCTTCTGCACCTTCCCAGTAGCCCTATGTTCTTACACCTTGTAGGCTTTTTAGCGTTTAAGCAGCTGACCTGAGTGCTGCAATGGCATGGCTTACCTTCCATCTGTTTGGTGCCTGCGTGCTTGCAGAGGAAGCTCTGGATTTGTCCGCAGCAGAATGAACCATGACCAGAAGTAGAGAGCATGCGGAAGCTCCTGCCTGGCGCAGCCGCCAGCCTCTCTGTCTGAAACATGAGTAATCCCAGTGCAGATGCTGGTCGTGTTAGTGACTCGTACACTTTGTGTGAGCTCCAGCTTCCAGCGACGCTCCCTGGAGAGCTGGCCTTCTTCACTCCCCAGTGCGATGAGATGGGAAGGACTGGCATCACTCTGAGGGGGAAAGACTTCTTAGCAATCAGTTCCACAACAACTCTGATCTTTAGGAGCAGATGAACGCTCATCAAGGAAAATGCAGCTAGAGAATCTGGTTGATGCTGTCCAGTCATCCAAGCCAGCTTTGGGTTTTCCCGCCTAAAGATGCTCAACTTTAATGGAAGGAGCAATTAAATCTCCTTTCTGCAACAACTGGAACAGTGGGGACCACCACAGAAGACACAGACAACAGCATGAAAGTCTGAGCAGAGGCCCTGAAGCTCCCTGGTCATCTGGAAACTCACCTTGCAAAGGTTTTTTTCACTGTACAGTCACACAAAGCTGTGCAGCTGGGATTCCAGTGAGGGAGAAGGTGGGCACTGGCTGGGGAGGGATTGCGTGGGCTTGACCACCACAGGAGACTTCTGGATAGAGTACTTCCACTGGAAGTAGATGTGGGTTTCTAAGCAAGGGAACTGTCATCCTGCCTGTTTGTACAGGGCTCGGGAAACCAGGCTTTGTGTGTGTTTTCTGTAAACATGTCCCATCACACTGAAGAAGGCACCTGGCTGATCCTCGCTTTCTCCCGCCAGCAGAGCTATCCCACATCTATGAAGTTACCACACAGGCTAGGCTAGCACTGTTTTTCACCTCTCAAATCCCCGCTGGGGTGCAAAGTAAAATTTTCACTCATTTTGTTATGACCGTGATGAAGATGAAGAACAGACACTCATCCAGGAGTAACTTCAGACCTTAATTAAATTACCTAACCTAGGTCCTGGCAGCCGCTGGTCCCGGTGGAGCCGGCAGCAAAGGGTGGGCATCTCTGCCGGTGAATCGGATTGTGGGGGTGGTCTTACCCTGCAGAGCTCTCCGAGAGAGGGACCCCAGTTTTTAGGCTCCAAGTGCGTAAAGTGGGGTGAATTCAGGCACGAGTGACATCCTTGACGCTGGAAATGAAATCTGCAGCATGCAAGCCACAGGCTGATACCTCAGCTGCTGAGCTGGATTTCCTTTCACTCTGGTGTAAGTTAAATTAAAAGACTCTTTATGCAAAATTACACCCATGTTTGATTACTGTTGCTGGCATTCCAGTATCACAGCCCTAGCTGCGGATGAGGACCCTGCTGTGTCAGGCTCTCAGCAACCGCTGCAGACTGGTTCCTGCCAGAAGCGTGTGCTCACTTGACGCTGCACGGCGATGTGATAAAGCTTTCATCAACATCAGAAAAATCATCTCTGTGTAGGAAAGGCAGGTAGTCAGACAAACCGAGTTTGGAGATTAGGTTTTCCATTTTCTGCTGTAAATCAAGATTATTTTTTTTTAACATCCTACGAAATAAAACATTTGCAAGGGAGTCCTGGCTCGAGAAAAGGAAGTCGCTGATATGCTTGCAATTACATTTCTGGCTTTATAAACTACAAAATTAGAAGTGATTTCTGTAAGTGGGCTGAGGGCGTAACAGAAGAAGCCTGGACAAGCAGAGCCAAAGAGACAAGCATGGGAATGCATTCAAAGAGCTGCCTTAGGCTCAGCCTGCGTAACGCGCTGCTGACAGCTGGCCAGGAATACACCAAGCACGCTGCGAGGTCCAGGCCCTGTCCGAGGAATCTGCAACCCAACACTGGCAAACGCGGAGCCAGGACACCACCGGGGGAGGAAGGGCAGTGCGTCTGCAACAGGAAGGAAGAGAAGAGCCATAAACACAGTTGCAGAAGCAAAAAGGCTGATGGAGGACTTTGGAAGACAGAGAGTGACTGGCCAACAGGGAAGATGGAGAAGGGGCAACAAATGGAGAAGGGGCAACCTGAAGGACAGCAGAAGAAAGAGGAGACAGGAATGGACAATGGGTGGGAAGGGAGAGAGAAAATGAGATTAAACTCAAATGGATTTAAAAAAATGGGTTTAAATAAGTGCTCGCTGTAAAAGTCCTGTTGTTATCCTGATCCTGCTGCTATGACACTGCATGCTCATGTGTCCGCTCCGCTGAGTCCAAGCCAGCTTTGGGTTTTCCCGCCTGTTCTCCGTTACAGGAGCAGCTCACCTGAGCAGATCACCCTGCTCCATGTTTGTGGCACAACAGCCCTCCTGCTCCACACCCGGGAGAGCAGGTAAAGGCAGAGAGCTCTGCGCTGCTTCCAGCCAGCGGCACTGCAGCAGCACCTCTCTGGTCCTGAGCACCACCAAGTGATGACCCAAGCTTCTTCCTGGACCCTGATGGCACCAGGAAGGTGAAGAGTCGGGCCAAAACCTCTGAATGTGCCTTCCGTGGCATTGCCCCAGTGCTACCGGCAACTGCATGGTTAAACAGCGTTACCCTCTTCTGATAGCTGTCTTCAATAATTATAAAATTTTGTTTTATTTGTGGTGATGCTGCAACTTAGTGAGCTGGAAACATTCCCAGAAAGGAAAGAAAACTGTACACTGAAGACATTCACTTTAATTGTTTTACGAGGCACCCATAGAAAAGGACACTAAATTATCTCTAAAGAGACAACGTTAAAGCATGGGAGCTTCTCCTCCCAGAGAGGCTGAATCTCTGACAGGTCCACTTTGCCTCTATTGTGCTTCTTCATGCTGCTGTGTGCTCATCACAGCTGATTGATGGGTTTATTTTCTGCCCTTCATCTAAGTGACTTTTAGTCAGCTTGGCTTGGACTTCCCCAGACTGAGATAAGAGCAAAGTTGCCAGGAATCCAAGTGATCTCGGAGAGGGGTACTAAAAAGCCTGACTATCCTGTCACTTCTAGCGGTGTAACCTTGGGGGAGCTGCTGTCCTGGCCACAGGCTGACCAGGAGCCAATAAAATGTTAAGGTGAAGACAGAAAGGCTTCAAATGCTCTGGAGTGAGCCCTTCAGTTGCAGGACTGCTATGAGGCTGTGGCCACAGTACCCAAGCAACTTCACTTCAGTGAAGCTGGACCTTACGTGGAGTGCTTCAAAGACTTGTTTGGATGCATACAGGGAGCAGTAACTTTATTAACCAACTTTACTTCACTGAACAGTCTCTCCATAATCACAACCCGTACAGATTGCATTCAAAGGAGCGTGTTAAAGTCGTTAGCTGAAGATTGGGTGAGGAAGTTATCTGTTCCCTAGTGATTAACCAGCCATCTCCTATCCATCAAGGCACAGCACCGCACCCTATTAGACTTTCTGAAACACGCAGGGTATGCAGAGAACATAGTAATTGCTTTAATTACAATTCTTTTGATTAGTAATTTTATTCACTGTCGAGAAGGTTGCCTGCTCCTTCATTTGTGGAGAACAGTTTTCATCCCCTCCTTCTCAGGACAGGTTTTGCATGAGCAGCGGCTCCTCAGAGCCCTGCCGCACTTCCCTGCAGAAGAGCACGAGGTGCTGGCATGTGCGTATGCACGATGAGAGCAGTCATGTTTTGGTCCTTCAGCTCCCTCTAATACTCTGCATCTTCAGAGCCACAGCACAGCTTAATTTTCAGAAGCCAGCGGTCAATCTGTTTTTCTCCTGCCTCATCCATTCTCAGACAGGCTCATTAATGTTCTCGCTGTCTTGCACTCCAGTGCTTTCTGTAATCAGGTCGTGTCAGTCCCAGAGGATACCTGTTTCAATTGCCGGAGCAAATGATTACATTTCCAGAGCTCACATCTGATAGGAAGGATCATTTGATGCCATTGAATTAGGGCAGCGGTAGGGACAGTGCCATGGAGCGTGTTGGAAGAGTGCAGGACCTGTGTGGAAGGAGAGTGGCAAAGCCACGGATGGCACTGGGGTGAGGAGAACAGATTTGCCTTCCAGAGTTTGTTGCCAAAGGTTCAGTAAATAATTTTACTTAAGAGTGTTCTGAAATTTAGGTTCTAGGGCAAGAAGAGCCTGGCCAGAGGGACTGGGATGAGGTGGCAGTCCCAGCCAGTGGCACGTGGAAGGCAGGGAGCCCAGCAGCTCGCTAGTGGATCCTCAAGCAGAGGGAACTTCTCTTTTCTGAAATCCAGTTTTGATTTCCTCACCTCAAGTCCTGCTTGTCAGCAGATGTTCCCCAGGACATCACACCTTGTGTGAGCCAGACGTCAGCATGGGACATCAGAACCAAGCACACTGGGGGACAGGGGTGAACCTGGGCAACCACATCGGAAAGAGAAGGGTCAGGGTGGGTGAGGGGGATGGTGCCTCAGTCACTGCCCTGCTGGATCTCTGAGGCACGGGTGAGGGGGAACACCGTGCAGGGACATGCTTGCGTATGTCTCGTACTCATATAGAAAGACCTATCTCAGTCCTTTGGTCATGCAGCTGAGGCGTGGGGCCACCAGCATCCTTTGGGTGACCACCTTTGCACGCACCACCACAGGGTTAGTGATTGGCAATTTGTCCTCATTGGAAGTCACCCAGCGGCATTTAGCTGAGGTCAAGATGGAAGGCACTGTGTCTTAATCAAGTGCTCCAAGGCTACAGAAAGAGCAGGACATTCAAAATCTGTGGCGTGCCCCAAAGCGGCAGTCTGAGAACCCAGGTACCACACTGGGCCGTGGGTCGTGCACGGATACTGGTGGACTCGTATCTGCAAACACTTGGAATAACTCAAAGCCTTACCTGTACGTCTGTTAGCTGCATCGTGGGGCTAGCAAAACCCAGGCCTTTGGAAAGACTTTACCACCAGATAAACAGAGGCAAGCTCTTTATATACATCGTACCTCCAGAGAAGTGTATCTTAGGGGCAGAGAGACACAACACGTGGCTAATGATTAGTAGCCGTGTAACAAAATACGTACTGATTCGTACCTAAAAGTGTTCATACTGTAAGATGTGAGAAAAGCTGTACAAACAGGGCATCGGTTCTCTCCCAAGCAGGGAGAACGTGGTGGCTGTGAAACCCTGCACTGCATGGCCAGACTATGGGCTGAGGAGAAGATCAGCATGCTCCCAGTCCCTGGACTGCCAGGGGCTGTCAGAGATGGCTTTACAGTGAGGCCTGGCTTCATGTGCAGCTCAAGCCAGAGAGCGTAGAGTTGAGGAAAACTTGTTCATGAAAAAAGAAAATGCAGGTACTAGAGAGACAAAAAATTATGTTATCATAGAAACAAACCAGTGCGTTGCCAGGGATGGACCTGCAGACGGCTGGGGACAGAGCACGTGTGATTGCCAAGGCAGAAGGCGTCTATGACACTCCATTTACAAAACGCATATAAAATATGAAAAAAGGATGGGAACCCCTGCTGCAGCCAAATACCACTGTCGGAATAACCTGCGTAGGCAGAGTGTTCCCACGTTGATTGAAATCGAGCCAGGTCAATGGGATTAACAGCCTCCTCTTGGGAATGTACCAAGGGAACTCTGCATGACTGCAAGCAGGCTGGACCTCCTCCGTTTTCAATTCCATCAGCAGAAAGATGGCCTCGCTGGCAGCGTCGCATCCTCCGGTGGAGGCACTCAAAGCGGAGAGCACTGCTAGTGGAGCTCTCTGCACCGCCTTGGTCCACTCAGGGAGTCTCTTGTCTAATCTCAGGCCAGAATTTGTGCTCTGTTCCAGTTTGAGATCTGGCAGAGGCAGCCCCTGGTAAGAGTACCCAGCTCAGCCATCCAGCTGGAAATCCTGTGATCCAGCACCAACAACTGGACCTGGGCACGGGCAGGCCCTTGGGCCCTGCCAGGAGAACTCACTGTGTTCTGTGTTTTGGGTGGGATTGCTGTATGCATGCCCTGCTGCCTGACAAGCCTGCGTGTGTTCCCACCATAGCACAAAGCAGGTTTTGTTAAGAAACCTCTGGCACGAGGCTGCAGCTTGTGCTGCTGCTGCTGGCGTTGTGCTCTCAGCCCTGGTAGACGTCAGTGGCAGCACTCTCCAGCCCAGCTTTTCAGGGACATTAAGGCGATGGCACAATAAACATTAAATAACAACTTGACATCTTTTTCTCAAGCAGGAGTGAAAAAGAAAGAAAAGTCTAGTGATGCTGAGGGAGTCAAGATGAAGATAAATACAGCGCTGAAGCTCCTACGGTGGGTGGTGGGCTTAGCTTTTCCTCAGCAAGGTTCAAGCGCCATTTGAGAGGGTAACACAGGGTCATTCTCAACTCACCCAGCTCCCCTTCCTTCTCACTTTGATCAGCAGAGGCGCAGGTAAACAGATGGCCACTTCGGTTGGCCGCTCATCCCAGCATCAATACTCGCTCGCTTAGCCAGGCAGCGTTTGGCACTTCAGACGTGCGGTCCGGAGACAGACGCTGATGGATCTATTTACACCCCACTCCAGACTTAAAGCCTTTTGTCTCTGCAACCTGAAGAACTGGAGATTAAGTGTTTTAATTTGGACATAAGCTTGAAGTGGCACGGAGGAAGGCAGCCTCCAGAACAAGAAGTACATGGCTGAGCTGCTGCAAGCCGACCCTGAAATGAAGTATGCGTGCAGCCCTGTCCCTCCCCTCTCCCAGAAGAAGCTGTCTCTGACTCCATCAGACAAACTTCAGATGAAGGCAGGACCCACGGATTCTCTGAAGTCTGGGACACACGCTGAGGAAAGAAACAGTCAGGGCTGACCTGTCCTTGTTGCATCTGAGGAGCACAATAGGGAAGAGTGAGAAAGGAGCAACAGAAAGCTTTTAGAGAGCTATTTTTAGCCTTTTCCAGCCAATTGAAAAGCTTTACAAATTGCAAGTGAGGGTTGTGCCACAAAAGCTTGCTCTGTGTCACTCCTGTCTCACGGGCTGGGAGAGGCAGAAGACAACGCGTTTCAAAGGCGCTGTGCCAGCTCCCGAGCAGAGATGGCTCCCATTTCCGATGAATCATCGCAGTACCTTATCACAGCACCCAAAGGCTGTGCTTTAAATCATCATTGCGTGACACAAGGCACTGCAGTCCCTGCCCTAGAACTCAAGAGCTTCAGCAGAGGATCTCAGGATGAAAAGCAAGGCAAAGTCACACATGGGATCTAGAGCAAAAATGGGAACCAGTTCCAGATGTCCAGTTCCGAAGGCAAAGCATCTGTCTTAAAGCCATCTTTTGCCTCTGACAGGAAAGTTTCTTACATTTACTCCCTTGGAGAGATTGCGCCCTTCACAAGGTGCTAGGGAACAGCAGCCCAGTTTCTTAGAGAGCAAAACTTCCATGTCAGGTCCTCAGATCTCTCTCTCTTAGCCAAAGGCTGGTTTTAGTCTGGTTTTTGCTTGAATATTGCACAATGCTTAAGCAGGAGGGTGGGAAGATTCCTGTTCTCAAAGAGAAATCAAGTGAAATGTCAGGAGGAACATCCCTGCAAGTCTAGCATTGAATGAAAATGCGCATGAAGCCCCAAGGCTGAGTCCTTTCGTCTGAGAAGACGTTAATAAAAAATTACCCTTCAGCTCACACGCCTGCAAACCAGTGAATAATAGCCACGTCCTGGTAAACCCCAAAACATTTCATAACAGAAAGAGAGGAACCTTCTGGGCACCGCATACTTTCATTAAAACATGAGGGAAGAAACAGTGGTTTTTACCAAGGCTAGGAAGGTCATCCTTCCAAGTTATGTCTGCAATGCTCGTCGTCTGCGCCCTGAGGGGTGGCAACCTGGGAGAGCTCCTTCCTCTGGAACCCAGGCCAGGTAGGCTCAACTGCAAAGAGCAATTGCTTCAGTTACAACACAAAAGTCCGAGGGCACTCGGACTCTGGCTGCCTCCCAGAGTGACGGTGTTGTCCTGTATGAGGGCACACGTGCCTACTGGGAGTTCAGGGCTGGTCACAGCCAAGACTTATGCCTGTGGTTAGCGGCAGAAGGCAGGACCCTTCCTCTACTTGCAGAAAAATGGAAGAAAATTGCAGAGTGGTGTAATAGCGTCTGAGCTGTGGGCAGTGATCCCCTCCTCTCCATCAGGAAGTTTCTGGTTACAGCTGTGCCCACTTTGTAGGCACTGTTCTCACTCCTGAAGATGGATGTGCTCCATCTGAGACATGTAACTGGAGGAAAGAGTAAACAAACTTGACATCGGACCCAAGGGATGTTCCTTCTTCACCAGCTATCTGAAATGCGTGAGGTGGCCTACAGCTGCCAGGGAGCCTCCTGGACTCCAACACAGTTCCCATAAATCAAGAAGTGTTACAGCAGTTCTCAAGGTCCTTGCCCAGGCTCCAAGTACAGTGATGGCTCTGGACTTGTGTTCCCATGCTGGAGCAAATTCTCAGCAGTCACCTGGTGATGTCCTTCTTGGAAGCATCTCTGCAGACAGGAACGTGACGATTGACTCTTGGGAGACTTGTGTGACCGACCCCAGGCAACCTTCATCAGACTCCTGTGTTAGCTCCTTGCAGGAGCCCAGAGTTATGTTTCATACCCAGTGGGACAAAAACAGCCCTGTCCCGTTCTCTTCCCTTCCAGTCTCAGGGAAGGTACCTGCTCTCTGCTCCCTGAAAACACGCCGGTGCTCGAGCACCCTGGTGATGACACGGTGGGTGTGTGGGTGGATGAAATGAGGCTGCAGATGTTAATCAGACACTGCCAGGAGAGAAGATTAGCTAGATCCAGTGGTCCCTCAATGGGCTGCAAGGTCCTGCAGCGGGCCTGGCAAGCCTTTCGCTTGTCACGTGCAAGCACGTCTGAGCCATCTGGTTTTGACAAATGATGGCCAATGTTTTTATCCAGCAGATCCACCTCGGGTGTGTTACAGCACACAACACCCGCGCCCCGGGAGAGGAGTAAAAGGAGCTGCCCTCCTGGTTTTACAGCTCCTTGCTTTCCCGGGTTTCAAACTGCAGCAGATCCTCCTTCTCTCCTGAGCACGTGTCCCTGAAAGCGGGTCTGGCTGTGCTCGGAGCACAGCTACTGGCAGGTGGGTATTTAGTTCCAGCGCACCGGCTTTTAAATAACACCTCTGTATTTTTCTTGATCTTTTCATGAGAAGTGAACGGTTTCGTGACTCTCTTGCTATTCTACTGATGCTTACGAGGGCCTCTCAGCTGACAAGGGTTTGACATTGATCCCGACTGGCTCAACGCCCACTCCGATAAGTGGTCCCACCAGCGGCTGCGTGAATTCCTCCTGTGCCAAAGGCATGAAGGAAGCAAACTGAGTAACAGCCGCTGTGTAGATCTTCTGTTACTTTTACCAAATCCATACAGCTAAGGTTTTTAGATAGTACTGGACAGCACAGGAAAGATTCTACCCCTAGCCCAGCCCATCACGGCAGTGACCTGGCTCCAAAGAGGCTCATGGAGCCGAGGACTCCACGGGTGTGAGGATGGCCCGGGGAGCAGGGGTGAAGAGGAGGGAGACTTGCAGGGTGCATCTTCTAATCCTCATGTCTCTCAGCGCCTGGAGTCACTTTGGGCAAATCATGTCTTCTCCAGGCCCCACTTGCCTGCTTGCAGGCTGGGCTCGGCGACTCCGTCGGGATGCTGGGAGGACAGCGCGTTCGCGCTGGGACCTGCTGGGGGCTGTGTGCCTGTGTGTGACCGGGGGTAATGGGTGTTGGTGAGCTGGGAGCCACGCTCTGTTCCCCAAATCTTACTTCACTCGTCGTTGTTTTCATATAGTGCGGCACATCTAGAAGACATTAAGCTCTTTGGCACAAGGACAACATCAGTCTCACCTGAAATAAAACTACACCTTAGGTGCTGTTTTAATAAAGAATAAGACCGATTATTTCTATGGATTTACAGTGTGTAACCGAAAACTCTTACACGCTTGAAGCCACAGGGCAGCACACCTCCCGATTTCAAATTGTCATGGCAGAATTCACACCAGCCTTTTGTTTTCACTAAATTATCCTGGCTTCCTTCATGGGGTTTGGTTGTTAACATGTTCTCCCTCCTGCAGAAATGAAACATTAGCATTTCTCCATCCCAGTGAACTTCACGGAAAACAAAGACATAAAATACAGACGCCTCCACGTATATTAAGCTAGTGCCGAAGAAGAATGAAATACAAGAGTGCCAGGAGAGGCCAGGGGTTCGGGAGCCGTCCCCGGAGTCAGAAAGCCTGTTCAATCCTGTTTCTCCAGCAAATACACTTGAGCATCGTGTCTGACTCAGAGCTTGACTGTGCTGAAAACAAGGCTTGGGCTTGAGCACACAGAGGAGAGCAGCCTGCTCTGTAGTGACGAGGGCTGGAGAGCTGCTTGGAAATACGCACAGTCTGTGCATAAGAGGCAAGCTTGAGCAGCTTGGTGTGCGACTGGAGGGAAAAAGCTCCAGTTACAGACGTTCCAGACGTCTCAGCTGAAGCATCTCGTAGCACTTCAGACTGAGGCCATTGTGCTGCTTCTCGGAAGTTTGGGCTGCTGCTTTACAGGGAAAGAAGTGAGTAGCGGTAATAAATGAGAGAGAAACAAGAAGTAAATAAGTGAGTAAAGGTAATTCCCTGAAACTGTCCACGGGCCTGGAAGAGAGAAAGGTTAACAAACATCCCTGAGACTCAGTCCGCTTCCTTCTGCTGCACCTTTCTGCCGGCAGCAGCTCCCGGCGTGGGCAGCTCTGCCCATGCCCAGCCGCAGGCGCAGCTGGGGCGAGGGCGGTGGCGGGTGCGCAGGCAGGACCACGAGTCATGGAGCGGTCGGAAAGCAAGGGGCAGTCCTGGCCAGCCTGCGTCAGGAGAAAGTGGAAAACTACAGAACAAGCTGAAGAGCTTTCTGTAGCCCCAAGGAGGCCGAGTGTGTAATCTTTAAAGTCGTGTTACTATAGCAGCCCTGATGATAATTTGCCAGTACGTCTCCTTTTCTCTTCTTCACGCCCCTTTCACAACAAAAAAATGAGATTAGTCTCATCTTCGCCAATTACCTCGCCATGTTCCCTTCACAGCCTTCGGCTAACAGCTTTCCAGAAAAGCCCCACAACATCGCTGCGGAGCCAAGGGCCCCGTATTGTTCTCCCCCGGCGCCGGGAGGAAAACAGCCTGTGCCAGGAGCATCCTGTGGGGATGAGGACGATGTTACAGAAGACACGTGGCGCTTGCACAACGGGCTCCCATGGCATGCTGCCTCTGCTGTGCTAGCCACGGTTTTCACAGGAGCTTTTTTAATGAGCAGGAGAGAAGTTTTGCCGGAGGTGTGGGCAGGAAACACTTGTCTGCCTCAAACCCCACAAATGTATGTGGGTTAGGAGTAAAGCCACAGACCAGTGCCAGATTTCCTCTCTCTGCTTTTGCTAGTGATAATCAGTTTTATCTTACCTGATTCTATGTTCCTCCCTGGAGAGAAAAGTGGGATTTGAGGTCTGGTCCCACCTGGGAGGCTTGGGGAAAGCAGAGGATGGGGTTAAGGTCCTGTGGGGCGTCCAGCAAGGGCAGTGATGCTGCAGCCCCCTCTCCTGCCCGCCCATGCCGGGAGCGGGGCTCTTCGTTGTGGCACAGCATTGCAACTTCTGCGACTGGATTTTTTCCGTACTGATGGAGCTACGAGCTAGGATCTAAAGCCCTGGGTAAATCATGCAGAGTGGTCTGTGCAGGAGATCTGGTGCAAGCGAGCCTGCACTGGGCTAGTCCCACCACCACACCATCCTTCCTCACCTGCGCTCCCAGTCTGGACTGGGAGACCGCCCAAAGCCAGTCCTTTACTTTGTGCTTCTCCCCAGTCCCTCCCTATGTCACAGAGGGCTCCGGAGCCTGGCAGAGATCTCCCCAGTGTAACTGGTGTTCAGCATGCTGTTTCTGCCTCAATACTCTTCCTTGATCACGCAGCGGAGGGGAGACGGGAGTCCTCCCTTCTCTGTCAGTGGTGCCTAAAGAAGAACGACTGCTCCCGCTGTGCTTCCTACACGAATCAACCTAATTACCCGTTCCAGTGGCAGCTAATGAGCTTAAAGCTTTCATGGCCAGGGGTTCCTTCTCATCCCTGTGGGAGAGGCAGCTTCAGCCGGGACTGTCCTTAGCTAAAGAGCGTTGACAGTGCTGGAGGAACAGGAGGAAAAACCTTTAGGGAGCAGAAAAGCATCGTTGGTGTTGCTGATCACAGAGCTGTTAGCCATGGGCAAGGCTCTCAGCGTGTGCTCGAGACCCATGCTGTGTGAGCAAGGCTGGGTGCTGATGGAAGGGGAGTCGGGGCTTGTTGCCGCAGGTACCTCCTTTCTCCCAGCTCTGTCCCGCAGCACCGCCTGCACGCGTGAACGCCTCCCTGGGCTCCGTATCACAAGTGCTTTCACCGTGCTGCATGACGGGGTTGGCAGCACGTTTGCGTTGCTGGTAGGTAAAACCCCTTTGATGGAGGAAGACACCAGCAGATGTTGCTCATGATGACCTATTTAGGTGCATGGAGGGAGGTCTGGCTGCTTGCCCATGTTGGCTGTCCCCAGACTAGCTCTTCTGGGGAAGGATGGCCCATTCCCATCAGCAAACTGCTCCTGGTGCTTGTCCTCCCTGTGCCCTGAGTCACTCCAGCACAAACGAGGGACTGAGCCAAGGTCCCCGTCATCTGCAGTGTCATTGCTGATCACCGGCTCTTGCGAGGGTCTCACCTGCTATCGTGCTCCTCTTTCACTACAGCATCTCAGCTACCGAGCAAGAATAAATTAACTCACTAGCCCCAGAAGCAAAAGCATCCATCTCACATGGCTTCGGCAGGCACTGCTTTTCAGACGCCAGACAGGACTGCTCAGAGTACGACATTCATCCTGCAAAGTTTGGCATCTTTGGTTTATGGCACCAGCCGTGAAGGCATCTCCGTGCTGCAGCGCCAATCCATCAGCCGGCGCTCACCTGACGTTTGCTCTTGTGCGAGCAGGTTTCTGGGTTGCTAGGAGTGACTCACGCGTGTGCACGGACCGTGTCTGCAGAGAGGCACTAATACGATTTTCTCAAACTATGATTGGTTTCCCAATTTCTAAAAACCCGTCTGGCAGGCTGGGCCTCCTTCCAAGGTTTCCTGGAAATATGAAGATGTTAAGAAGGTGCTGCTGTCAGAGGCGTGGAGTCAAGATCGAGCCCGTCGCTCACTCCAGTGTTGGCTGGTGCTGCCAGGCCAGGACTGAGACTTCCTGAAATGAAGTCAAGCCGCGGCGCCAGATCGCTTGCACACCCGGGACTGAGGAGCTCGTGGCTGAATTCCAGCTTGGCTGGTTCGTCCTACACAGCCCAGCTTATTTTGAGTCCAGCACCAAGCTTATTCTTCGCTTCTGGTCCCGAGCTGTTGTGTGATGTTAATTATTGCATGCTGCCGTACTCCTCCCACGTTCACAGATGTATTTTGGGAGTGAGCGAGGCAATTTCTGCACACAGAAGAATGGGAAGTGCTTGGGCACCCTTGATATAAAAGGCGCCGGGTCACTGAAGGACGAGGGCAGGAGATGGGGTGGTGCTCAGATACGGTGAGTTAGGAAGGAACAAGGATGCAAAGACTTTAAGTGATAGCTTCATGCTGTGTCTGTCCGCCGGCTACTTGGCAGATTATTCATTGCCTTTATTAACTTGGTGTTAAATTACCCTTCTTTTCCTTTAATTTCCCTTCTTTTCCTCCCCTGAAGCAGGGGCCATAGTCAGTGGACGTGGATGGATTTGCTCAGCGTGTCCTGGTTCATTTGGTGCTGTTGCAGCTTCTCGGCTGCACCAGGCTGACCTGAGCAAGGGGGGATGTCTGGTGCACAGCTCACACTGCTCACGCTGCTCACGCTGCTCACACTGTTTGCACTGCAGCAGCATCCTGTGGCTGTTTGGGCACCTGATGCAGGTGAAAGCACTTTTTTTCTCCTGAGCTTGATTTCGCTGACTAAAAATCAACACATTAAAACAAGAATCAGAAACACGAAGGGCTACCCCAGCTCGACCCTCTCCTTACAGACATGCTGGCCTCAGAGTGTTCTGCCTGCATGGAAATAGATCTTTTAACAAGTTCTCAAGTCAAAAAATTTTCATTTGTTCCATGGCGAGGTGCTGCTCCGAAGCTGAGGGATCCCTGGGGTACACGTGTCCTCACAGCCTCTGCTGGTCAGCCAGGAGGAGGTGTGAACTGCAGCTGGGGCAATGGACCAAGGAAGAGAAAAAGTTCCTCATGTGGGCAAGAGCTCAGGTCTTTGGGGTTTTAGAGGAGAACAGATGCCAGTTTACATTTCTGCATGGATTTAGAATCGTACAATGACAGGAGGGTTTTGGGTTGGAAGGGAGCATTAAAGCCCACCCAGTCCAACCCCCCTGCCAGGAGCAGGGACATCTCCAACCAGACCAGGTTGCTCAGAGCCCCGGCCAACCTGGCCTGGAATCTTTCCAGGGATGGGGCAACCTGGGACAGTGTCCCACCAGCCTCAGCACAAAAAATTTCTTCCTTATATCTAACTTAAGTTTACCCTCTTTCAGTTTAAACCCATGACCCCTCGTCCTGTCACACCAGGCCCTGCTGAAGAGTCTCTCCCCACCTTTCCCCTCAGCCCCCTTTGGGCACTGGGAGCCGCTCTCAGGTCTCCCCGGAGCCTCCTCTTCTCCAGGCTGAACAGCCCCAGCTCTCTCAGCCTGGCCTCACAGCAGAGCTGCTCCAGCCCTCTCAGCATCTGCGTGGCCTCCTCTGGACCCTCTCCAACAGCTCCACGTCCTTCTGATGCTGGGGGCTCCAGAGCTGGACGCAGCGCTGCAGGGGGGTCTCCAGAGTAGACAGACAGAGTTGGCCATGTTTAGTTGCGCCTTGAGTCTCTGACACTCACAGATCCCTAATTTCTCTCCTTGGCACACCATGGATGTACAGCCACGTGCTACTTTTCTGCATGCCAAAAGCCTTGAAGGCATCTGGCTCCACAAACCCTGTTCCCACCTGCATGGGATCCACCTCTGCCTGGCTGCCCCAGTGTGAAACAGGGAAGCCCCCAGCCCTGTGTGCCCCCTGCACTCCAGCTGCAGGAATTACTTCTGTGAGAGAGAGCTGGATGCGGAGGAACCAACATCACCCGGCGCCCTTGGAGCGAGGTCGCGGTCCTGCCCGCCTGGGTGGTGTGGGCGCGAAGATCTGCCCAGCATCTCCTCGGCCAGAGGGGAGAAGCTGTGGGCTGGAGGGAGCTGCAAAGGCGGCGCTGAAGCTGTGAGGGCAGCTGCCCAAGCGGGTGCAGGAGCGCCGGTGCCGCAGGGCAGCGCCGGGCTGGGCGCCGGGCCGCGGAGCAGGGCGGTTATTGATGAGTCGGGTTATGCTGGTGACTCACAGTCACTGTCTGTACCTGGCAGTGACTCAGCTCTCGCTTCTCTGATGTGACACAAGCTGTAATAAAATCCCTGCTTGTTTGTCGAGAGGGTTTGGGGTTTGTTTTTTTTTTTTTTTCCCACCCTGCTTCCCACCCCCACTGCAGCGTTAAGGACATCATTTACCAGTACGGCTGCAGCCCTCACAACGGGAAGGCTATATACCCAATTAAAAGCTTACTGGGAGCTTCCTATCTGCTGGCCAGGGGTCAGGAGGCTGAAAGACCAAAGGTTAGAGTGAGGTGTGGTTAAAATGCCACTAAATGAGCCCAAGTCCAGACCCCACTGAGCCTGGGAACGCGCCGTTCCTCCCTCCGCAGCTCCGATCTGCAGCCGGGTCTGTGCCTGGCTGGAGACAAACCGCTGGGTTACCCCTGGGGTTCTGCAGCAGAGAGCGTGCTGCTACCTCCGCTGAGCACCGCCGGCCTCCCTAAAGGGCTCGCGTGGTCCCTTCCAGCTGTGTTCCAGGAGTCCCTGACTCTAAAAGTTGAAAGTCCTGCCTTGGGCTTTGGCACGCTCTGTCCCCAGAGCTCTCTGCCATCGCCCAAGCCGCTCTGCAGCCGTTTGGGGATGCGTTCCTCTGGGCTGACGGGTGTGCTGGGCTTTCCTGCTCTCCCTCCCAGACAGCACTCTGACCTCTTCGGGGGGAGAAATCAATTTTCTCCCATCACTTTCTCCTTCCCAGCTCTCCTCTTCCTCATGTCATGTACGTTTCCACCTTTCCCACACACACCCCAGTTTCCCTGACCAGGGATGCTGCGTCCTGCAGGTGGGATGTTCACTGCCATCTCAACCAGACCCAAGGACCACCCTGGACCAGAAGATGTGGTCTTGGAGATGCTAACCTGGGATGCCAAACAACCCAGTGATTTTTACTATGTGCTCACAAAATGCTGCTGTGCTTCTCTTCCACAGTGCCTGTGGCTGAAAGCGCGGCATCCCTGGAGCATGCAAAGTGTTAATACCACAGAGAAACTCCTCTGAGAAAATCCCACTGGGGAGCGCTGAAGGAAAATGGGATTTTTGGCAGTGCGCAGCCTCTTCCTGCTCATATTCCCGCAGGACACGGTGTAGAACATTGTTCTTAAAAAATAAAAGCTACTGATGTATCTCCTAGGAGCGGCAGGAGGGGGCCCGAAGCATACTGTACACGGAGCAGGGTGGTGGTCCCATCCCAAGGGCTTCCCGTTGAAATCCATCACTGGGTACAGCCTATGGACAGAGGGAGGGGGAAACGGTGAGGACACCGTCCTGGGCAGCACATGTGGCTTGGCAGCAGCCGTATCCGTCTGCGTGTCTTGTAGGTGACGCAGGAAAGGCAAGCGTTGAGGAAAGATCTGAAGAACATTGGGATGGGTTTGTGGCTATGTAGAGAGACGTTCTCCAGAGAAAGGGGAATAAAAAGTCCTGTATTTGTTTCCATCAGAGTACGTGTGCCTCACTAGAAGGCCTTGAACGCCTCTCTGTATTCAGAAGCAGCCTGGATACAGAAATAAGTGTTCCTGTCACCGTGTGCAGTGACAAAAGCCCCGAAGTCCCCGAGCCACAAGATCCCGTGCAGCAGCCCCAGCTCCTCCACCAGACCCAGCCCTTCTGCCCTTGGTGGGGCCCTCCGTTTAACACTTGCCATCTCTCCCACAAAAGGTCAGCCCAAGGCCTTTTTGGACGTCACGTTTTGAAAATAGCCCGCAGATTGATGACATCTCTTTGCCCTATTTTTATCTCTTGTTTATAGGGCCAAGGCTGTTCATTGCTTCATCCTCCTCCGTCCCTCTTCCAATACTTCCACTTTTGATCTTTTGTTACTCCATTTATAATTAATTCAGCCTATATTTTTTGCTCAAAGGGTGGTTGGAGACTCCAGTCCCTTCTTAACCTTTTCAGTGCTGCTTCCTCTGTGGCTAAGACCCTGGCTCTCAATATTAGTGTTAACGCGTCCTTAGGGGATGAGCAGACAACCATGTGTAACCATGTTAGCACATCTTATAGAATCAGAGAATCATGGAATGGTTTGGGTGGGAAGGGTCCTTTCAAGGCCACTCAGTCCAACCCCCCTGCCAGGACCAGGGACATCTCCAACCAGATCAGGTTGCTCAGAGCCCTGGCCAACCTGGCCTGGAATGTTTCCAGGGATGGGGCATCCACCCACTCTGGGCAACCTGGGCCAGTGCTCCACCACCCTCAGCGTAAAAAATTTCTTCCTTATGTCCAGTCTGAATCTGCTTCCTTCGTTTTTAAACCCATGACCCCTTGTCCTGTCACACCAGGCTCTGCTGAAGAGTCTCTCCCCACCTTTCCCCTCAGCCCCCTTTGGGCACTGGGAGGCTGCTCTAAGGTCTCCCCAAAGCCTTCTCCTTTAACCCCCTTGCTGTTTTGCTCCCTGCCAAGCTGCCTGATGTTAATCTCTCTCGGCTGGCTCCAGTGGCAGCGGGCGGTGTCTGTACGAGTAGCAAATGGACCTTCCTTGAGATCTACCAGCTTGTTAATGCAGGCTAACTTGATTGCTCGCAGTCACCTTTGGTGAGCTGAATTTGGAGAAGTGCCTCTGCTCGTCAGCTTGCGGTCGCAGACTCTTCACAAGGTCCTTTGTTAGTTCAGATTGCAAAATTTCCTTTGGTCCTGCTGTGGGGTTGCTCTACCCGTGCACAGTGGACATGTCAGAGATCTACAGATGTCTACCAGCCCCCACTGAGCTACTCATCCAACATATCTGGATGTGCAGAAACCCCAGGCAAGTGCCCCAACATACCTGATTCCAACAAATTCCCAGCTGGAAATAGAGCAGATGCCTGAGCAGCTCTGGCTGCACTGCCCCGTGTGCAGGGATGGATTTGGCGTGCAGGTAGGCTTCTCAGCGGGAGCAGTCCACGTCTCACAGCAAAATGGATCTGTGGCTGTTCTAGATTGAATTTGGAAGGAAAGCAATAATTCCAGGTCGGCCTTCAAACACGAGGTTCTCCTCTGTACAAAACACATGGACTTCATGTTGGTGTGAGTCCTTAGACCTCCCCAGTGAGTCACCCTTTCCGGATTTGTTTCTGTGTCTCCTGCCAGGGATGCCAACCACCTGGGATGGCAAAAGTAAATTGCTGCCTGCGTGTGAGTTCAGTCTTCAATTTAGGGACCCCTTTCAATCCTTTCTGTGCATGAGATCACCAGATTTTTTCCTGTTCTTCTTGCAGTAAACATGAAAATTCCCATTCCCTACAGTGGCACTGTGATGTTTGGACCAAACTGACTGGATTCAGACGTTCAGCTCCTGTATGTTCTGCCGCTGAAGGCAGGTTCCTGCCGCTGTAAAGGTCTTCAAAAAAAGGGAGCCGACAGAAAGCCGTAGACAGCAGAAGTGTTGTGAAGACGATTGCTGTGCTCTGTCATCTCCTAATGAAGGAGCAGAAGGGAGGTCAGTGAAGCTGGAAGGCGTGAAATCTAAACCTGATGGAAACACTCTCACGACATCCAGCTACGCTGACCATTCCCTGCCATTGTCACTCAGGAGGTAACGTTCAGCAGAAGCCCCCCCCAAAATAAGGCTGACATTTGTGTGGGAGAGGTGCAGTGCTGCTGCAGGACTTCCGCAGCCAACAGCAAGCTTTAAAACTTTTTTGTTTCTTTCTGAGTGCAAAATGCCTCAGAAGCCTTCAGGTTATCACAGAAGAGGGGGGCTGCTGGCCAGGGGGACACAGGAGAGCAAGCGGCGCAGGGGGAAATTCCCCATCCCGCCTGCCAGAGCAGAAGCAACCCACCAGAGCAGCTCTGTGGGTTGGTTTTCCCTGGTCTCTGCTCCCGCCATGGCCTCCCTGTGACACAAATACCCAACTATCAAAACCCAAATGAGATCAAAATGCAGTAATATTCATTTAAAAATGCCAGCCGGGTCCTCTTGGGTTTACGCCCTGGGTGCTCCGTTCCTCCGGTCTCCCCTGCAGTTACTGCGTCCCACGTGCCGTGAGGCACTGTAGCTTGTGCAAAGCATCAGAGCAACACGGTCCCACGAGACAGCCCAGCTCTCTGGGAGAGGACGGACACACGGACAGCAGTGATGTGATGGCCTTCTGCTGTGGGGTTGCCAATTGTTTGTGTTTGCTCACCTACTACACCCCCAAAAGTTTTGGTCGAACTGAAAATCTGGATGTAAAGATTTGGTAAGTTGGAGTACGATTTTAATGCTGAAAAGCAAACACTCAGAGTGAAGAACAGACTTCACAAGATCTCGTCCCCTTTATCCCAGCAGGATCCCTGCCCCTAGGTGGGCTAAGCTGTGAACTAACCCAGTTTAGGCTTGATCTGGGGAACAGCTTAAGAACATGTAAAACTCTCACCAGCTCCAGATCCATTCTTAGCCCTGGCAAAACATTTCAGCATATGGTCTTGAACACATGCTTGAAATAAATCCCACAGCAGTGCTTTACCAAGCCGGGGCACGGCATGGAGCCATGGTACCGTTAGGTGAGATGAGTTTTGCTGAGCTTCAGTGTGTCTTACGCTCTTCTCCTTCAAACACGCCTGCCGGGTGCCCTGTGAAGGGTAACCCTAACAGCTCTGTGGGATGAAAAAACGGAGTGAATGTCTCTGCAACATCACTCAGTGAGTGCCCCGTGCAAAACCTGCTACTGAGCCAGCCCTGCATGAAACCTGCTCGCTGAGCCAGCCCTGCATGAAACCTGCTCGCTGAGCCAGCCCCGCAGGGTTTCTACTGGACAGCTCTTCCAGAAAACATCCTTGGAACAGAGGGCTCCAAGTAAAACAGCGACTCTGCTGGGAAGGGATCAAGGAAATGACAAACTCCTGAAAAAGTCATTGCGGAGAGACCTGGTGCAAAAAGCTGCAGTGGTTTTGCTTCGCAGGGGTGCTGGGGGTAGGATGTGGCGAGGACGGCGTGGCTCTGCAGGGCTGGAGGAGGGACCACGGAGCATCGCTGGTGCGCGGCGGCTCAGCATCCCCCAAGGGATGCCTTTAAAACCCCCGTGACATCTCAGTGGAAAAGGACAAACTCACCCACAGGTGTTGTATTATTTTGGAGTCTCTAAGTGGAATGCTGCACAATGGAGACGTAAAAAAAATAACTATAATGTAAGAAGTACTTTTAAAGAAGCACATATAAAAGAGTATTTTTAAAGAAGTGTCGCTGCTTTGATCCTATTCAGTTAGAAGAAATTTGCTGGGTGAGAAATGTGTGAGAGCTCTCAGCACAGGCAGTCTTAGCCAACGCCACTTCAGTTTAGACAAAACCTCACTGCCAGTCTCTCTTTTTTTCCACCTGTCATTATTTTCCCTAACTCGACAGTTATTATCTCCTCTCAGAAGCTGGAGAACAACCTGTGTTTTCCGCCAGCCGCGGTGCTGCCTGCTGCCGGACCGGCTTTCGCCGTCCCTTCTCCTGGAGGACCACACTTGTTCCTTCGCAGCCCTGCCGAGTGGTGTCTTTCCCGGAGGGATGCTCACAGCAGCAAGCCCGAGGAAAACCTGTTCCTTCCTAACAGGTGCTGCAGAGTTTCCCAAAACACCCTCACCACCTACAAATCCCACCGTTTTAACTGTCTCTGAGTCGACCACCATGAAACAGCCGCGGGTTTGCCTGGGTTTTTGACTTACTGCAGAGCGTGCTTGACACCGTGCTGTGATTAGTGGAGAAAGGTCACGTTTTTGACCTAATGTACCAGTGCTTTTAAATACAACAGCGAGATTTTACTCAATACTCGTGGCTCGGGGCACGGGAAGAGCTCTCCATAAGTGCGATGGGACGGAGGAGCGCCGTGGCTGCCCGCGCCGCTAATGGAAACCGATTTCAGGCCAGCAGAAAGCCATAACGACGTAATGGGCTCTGGCATTTTACCCTGATAATGTCACGGTATTTATAGTCTTTTTAATACATTTCGTGACATCACGCGGTTTGGTACCTGCGTTTCACAAGATCAATGAGAGGCAATGATAACCTTTTACAATTTTCTTCCACCTCCGCAAGCTGCACATGCATGGATTCAGGAAAAACGCGTTTTGCATCTCGCCAGGTGGGACGCACAGACCGAGTGCGAGGCGGGGCAGTTGTCGTGGTCGCAAGGAGGAGACGGCAGTGGGGAACATGTGGGATTCTTGTCCTGGTGTGTCTCAGTCATCCCATATTGGAGCATCTTCTTCCTCCCACCGAGTACCAGCGTGCTTGCAGAGGCTTCCACCTCAGCGCTGCGTGCTGGGCACCAGCATCTTCTTGTTTTGAGCAAAACCACGGCAGAACTGTGTCTTAAAATTACACGTTGGCATCCCACAGGTGGTTTCGCCGCATCCTGGATGTCCGGTCTTCCTCGGTGGCTTGGTCTGTGCGTGGCACAGGCTGTACGCGTGTGTTAGCTGGGCTTTATTTAACGCAATCGCTAATTGCTGGGATCAGCAGCTGCGGGTGCCTTCTCCCTGGTCTCAAAGGGCTGTCGGGGCAGGGCGGTGGCTGACACACAGCAGCGAAATGGAAAAAAAAGGGACCATGGGCAGAAAGGTCATGGGAGAGTTTATAAAAGGTGATGGAGCCCATGGGTCTTGTTCTTGGAACAAAAATAGGGAATTTTGGCATGGGTAGAGGACTCTGTTTCTCTCCTGTGGGCCATGCATCCCCCTGGCTCCCTTCAGAGCCACGAATCCGCCTGTGCTCGGCAGGGAGGGCTTCGCCGCGATCGTCCCATCCTCCTCCAGCAGCGGGATCCCAGCCCAGAGGAAGGAGCCACCTGTCCCCGGCGAGGCCCCGCTGCGGCGGTGACGCCAGCCGCTCGCTCCTGCCCATCTGCTCCCACTGTGCCAGCACCTCGCTGCCGGTGGGACGGAGGGTGGGAGGGCACGGCAGGGACTGCCGTCTCCTCCGTCTGCGCTGAAGGAAGGAGAGGTTTGGCCCTGCCTCCTGTGACCGGTGGGCTCTGGCCGGGCAATGCCGTGGGATGACACAGCAAGCCCTCTGCCCACCCTCCCTGCCTGACACCACCTTCCTGGGCCGGCTCCCAGTACACTCCAGCACAGGTCCAAACACATCCACACCCACCACCGGCACAGACAGGCACATAATGGATTATTTTCAGCCTTGTGGTAAAACCTGCATTGTTTTTAACCCCAGTTTTGGGCACTGGGCACCCGGTGTCGCCGGAGGTTTGCTCCCAGGAGCTGACAGAACACGCCACGCTGTTTTGCGAGGAGGCCAAGCTGTTTATTTAGGATGTGCTCTGATGCCATGGTGACAAACAAGATTAATAAACTCTGGCTGATGCAGGAGGTGCCTTCAAGCTGGCTGCACAGCTGGCCTTCCCAGGTCTCAGAGCGGTCTTCACCCGACGGGTGGGAAGGGGACAGGGCCAGCGCTCAGAGTCTCATCAAATGGTCCAAAGTGGGAAAAAGAAATGGAAAAGGTTTTTCCCATCAAGGCACAGTGGTTACACTGCTACAAGGTGGAGGCACACAACAAATCCTCGAGTCAGCCTTTGCATTCGGTGGGAGTTCTACCTCCCTACTGACCACCAGCCAGGAGAGCCCGGCTGGGCCTCGCTGGAGGAGGACGTGGGCTGAGATGCGTTTTGGACAGCCTCTGGGCAGGCAAAGGATGGAGAGGGCTCATGTGTCCAAGCAAACTTTGTGGTGGCTTCAGCCTTGGAACGTCACCAGCGCCTTGGCTGCAGCGAGCTCCTCATTTCTCTGCATCGCACCTTACACCGCAAGACCTCCAACCTCCTTCCCAAGCATGTTGTCCTTAACCTGTGTAAAAACCCCGGGGAAGATGGGTGAAAACCCAAAACAGGGCTCAGGCAAGCAGCGAGCGGTGAGAGGAGCAGAACGAGCCCTGAGGATCGGGGGTGGCCTCAGCACCCACCCTCCAGACTCTCCATCCCCTCCCGCAGCGGTGACGGGGACCTCGCCAGGGCGATGGGGACATTCCTCGGGGCGGCTGGGGCACCGCTGACCGCAAATGTGCTGCAAGTGGCCATTGGGGGCTTCCTAAACCAATGTCAGAGCAGCCCCCCGGGCCGGGGACGCCAGGTTGGGTGGTAGGTTGGTAGATTTTATGTTTCCGAAAGTCAGCTCCAGATGTTGACATCCAGCCCCTTGTCCTCGCCGTGGGAAGACAGAGCTTTCCACGCATTGCTGGGGAAAAAAGCTGTTAACATTTCCATTCGTGTGCCTGGAAAAAAAAAATAACTGTAAGAGGAGTAAATAGCTTCATTTACTAGCCCCGAATTCAGCCCAGCTGTCTCGAGTTACTCATTATTTTCCTGGCAGCTTTGGACTGCAGACAAGTAGCCGCGCTTGGCCGTTCCCGCGCCTTCCTGCGCACGCGGATTTGTTTTTAAAGCGCAGGGAACAGCGCCGGGCGCCGCTTTGCCGCGGTGGTTTTTGGGAGGAGGGAATGTCTGGGGCTGTGCAGGCTTCTCTGCTCCTTGCTGGGACAACGAGACCCCTGCCAGCGCGTCGGGCCGGGCTGCGAGCCACACAGGACCACCCCTCGCCTGGACATCTACTTCTCCTCGGGGAGAGCATCTGCGCTTCCCATACCCAGGAATTGCCAGGCCCAGCTGACACCTGGGGAAGCAGCAAAAAGAACTGTATGTTTAAATCCATATGGGCTTTTTTTAGGGTGCCCAGGTGCAGCACAGACATGCAGTCACGCACGGGCGGGGGTCATCGTCGCTTCCTCCAGCTGCAGCCGGTCCCTGGCACCTCTGCTCCCCAGGAGTAGGGGACGCAGTGCATCCCTGGCTGACGGCATGTGTGCGGACCTCTGGTGCACACCCCAGCCCCAAATCCTGTCCCCTTGTCCGGGAGGCGGCTGGCCAGGTCCTTTCCCACTGCACCAGCCATGCTTTGGGGAGGGATCAGGTCTTCAGCCTCGTAAAACAGAGCAGGAAATAGCAGTTCCCGCCGTCCCGGTGAGGACTGGAGATCCGGTACCCAGGGGAGACCCAAGCACGGAGCCGGGTGCAGCCTCCAGCTTGCGCAGCTGAACCGAGGCAGCAGGAGCCGACCCATGTGTCAGCCACGGTACAGAACTAACGTCGGGTTTATTTTAAGGATGCGTATTTTTGTTTTTAAGTTTTCCCTTTGTAACTGTTCCCAATCTGGTAGCAACGCTTTTTCACCCTTCACTTTGATGCAGCAAAACCCACGCTTCTCCTTTTGAGTGCATTTGGTGTCGAAAGGGGGTTTGGGTGGATCTGGCAGAAATGGGACACGTCACCGTCACAAGGGCTGGGCACATCAGCAGGGACGAGCTGTCGTCACGGAGAAAGCCCTGGGGAGGCTGGCGCTGGAGGCGAGTTCAGGGTCTTCGGAATGCGGGAACATTCCCACTGCGCTGGAAGGGGGGGGTGTCGGTGCAAGGTGAGGCATGGCTTTGGGAAGCAGGTGTCCCGGCACAGCCTTTGCCCCACCTTTCCTCCCCGAATGGCGCCTGCAGCGGCGCGGGGGTCTCTGGAAGGGGCAGGCAGTGCTGCGTGGGGGCGGCACGGCCCGGCTGTGGCTCCCTGCGCGCACGGCGCCTGCAAGGGTGGGAAGCACCGCAGACAAAGGCTGGTGTTGGTGAGCTTTACAGGTTTATTAATTTTTGGTTCTGATTGCCTAGAAAAGGTAAAGAGTGTCTCAGCCCTGGATTACGACAAGACAGCTGCAGCGCTGCCATCCCGGACTGAAAGCTCCTGTGCCAACGCCTCAACCTCTGGGTTTGGGCAACAGGGCACAAAACAGCGTCATGGTGTGCAGTGGGACGTAAGGGTGGGTGTATGGGTGGGTGTATGGGTGGGATGTAAGGGTGAGATGCCCTCCGGAGCCTCCCCAGCTCGCCCGGGGAAGGGAATCGCCAGGAATCTCCCACGCATCCGCAATGCCACCTGCGGGACTCGAGGACGAGGGTGAGCTGGTGTTGTCATCTGCCAGCAAACGGAGAGCCATCGGCTGCGGCCTGCACGCTGCCCAAGGAACAGCAACGCGGGGCAGTGCCAGCAGGGCCGCAAATTTTGGACACTGGGTGCTCTATGAGTGAGGACTGACCACGTAGGTCCTTTTACCGTCTGCCTTCGAGTTTCTTTGCTGAACAGGGTGTAACTGTCCTGGCCATGAGCTGGTTGGAGATGTCCCTGCTCCTTGCAGGGGGTTGGACTGGGTGGGCTTTAATGCTCCTTCCCACCCAGTTCTGTGATTCTATGATTCTAGGTATTCCTCAGCTAAAAAAGTCACTCTCTAAGGAGTGCTCTTTAAAGAGGTGAATTTCTCCAGGACTTGCCCGTCAACCAGCGCCCGCAGCAGCTATGGTCCCGCAGGGGAACTCGCTGGAGTGCATCTACAAAGGAAACCCTTGCAGGAGGGGTGCTGCGTGTGTGCCTCTTGCTACAGAAATCGAATCCAGTAAAGCTTTTAACAGAAATGAAAGAAAATACCGGTCTGTGTAGGACTCTCTAGCCCAGGATTGGGCTGGGTGGGCTCCCGGCTCATCCAAGCTCTCTCCGGGACGGCTTCCCCTCGCGGCAGGCACTGCCCCGCCGAGAGCCGCCCCGAGAGCTCTTTGGGGGCAGCAGGCGAGAGGCAGCGGGGCACCGAGGAGCCGAGTCTTCAGGCCAGGACAGGTGGGATGTGACAGGGCCGACGCCAGCCGTCTCACGCGGGCTGGGGGGGCTCTCCCTGGGGACACCCGCACCAGCCGTCCTCGTGCCCTATTCAGCCGGGGCTTGCCCTGCGGTGCGGGGGGAGAAGGGCCGGGCGCTTTAACAGCGAGCTGAATTTGGGGAGAACTGGGAGCGGGGCTGATGGCCCAGCCGGTGCTGATGAGCCAGGTGGGAGCAGAGGAATTTGCAGGATGAAATATTTGCTGTTTGCTGAAATATTTATAGCAAGGAGGAAATGAAAAATAAGATGCGATGGTAATAATAAAACTGAGCCGGCCCCTCAAACTCTCAATAGTCGAGCGCTTGGCTGAGCAGCCCCCACGCCGCAGGCCGCTGACCCCCCGCGGTTGGAAACCCCCGCTCCGCTTGCGCAGAGACAGGCTGGGATACACAAACAGCGTGAAGCTGCGCTCAGGCTTACGGAGAGCAGCGCGAGCGCGACACCTGCTAAACTCATCACTGCTGCAGAGCCGGGCTGGCCGCTAACGCTGCCCTGCCTCCGGGTTGCGCGTGGAAGTAAAGCTTCACTCAGAGCTGGGGCTGAAAGTGTCTCACAGCGTCCGAAACTCTGTGGGGATCTGAATCTGACACTGCAGGATTGGGACCCCAAGTCCTAGTATCCCAGTATCCCAGCATCCCGGCTACAGTGGCACTGGGCCATGCGCGCCGCAGCAAGCAGTGGCTCCCAGGGCTGCGGAGCACGATTTAATTCCGCTGCTGGGATGGAGGGTGGCACGCGGCAGGGCCCACAGAAGGTGCCGGATCCCCAGCTCCCACACACTCGGCGCAAGCTCAGCTTGACTCCCACGTGCCCCTCGCTTGCGGCTTCTGGCCTTATTCGCTCCGGGCTGCTGCGCAGGGAAAGCCTCCGGCTGCTCTCTGTAGCTCTTGGCACGGCTGCCTGCTGCGCAGGAGCCCAGGGGAGGGGTGGTTTCGGGAGGCGCTTCTGGGTGCGGGACCGCGGCTGGGCTCTGCCGCAGCCGGGCACCGAGCAGGGGTGCTGCTCCAAGAGCCTCCGCAGAGGGACCCCCGTGCCCGCACCTCACGCTTGATTTTTAGGGTGAAAAGCTCAAAGCTGATTTCAAAGAACGGGAACAGGCACTTGGCTTCCAAAAAAAAGTGGTAAAAATGTATTTGCTTTTTTTTTTAATGCAACTCCAGCTCCTTCTCCAGCAATAGAATTGCTTTCAGACTCCCTCGGGTGGGGGATGCTGCTGGGAGCCCCTTTTCCTGGGGCATCCTGGGCAGACGGACCCCCCCCCAGAAGGGATGCTGTCAGGCTGGCTCACTTGCACGGTGACGGAAAGAGCCCAGCTTCCTCCTCCGCTTGCCGTGCCGTGAACGGCAAACACCCAACGGCCGCAGGGGCCACCCAGCCTGAGCCCCTCCACTCCCCGCATCCCCCCCGGACGGTGCTGAGGTTCGCTGTCCCCCCAGCTGCGCTCGGCTCCCAGCCTCCCCTCGTCACCCACGCCGTCCCCAAGGGCTCGCGTGCCAAGCCAGCCACGCTCAAGCACCGGCACTCGTTGCCTCCTTGCCAGCCCTCCCCGCCTGCGCCCCCGTGCCGAGCCTGCCCCGCATCTCTCCGGGCGCTCTCTGCGCCCAGCGAGTTTCTCCCAAAACTCCTTTTGTCCTGAGCCGCAAGGGTCCTGCGACAGGGGAAGAAACACAAGAGCACAGAAGCGACGCTGGTTTCTTCCGGCACCGAGGGCTCGCCGCGGCTGCTGGCTGCACGGTGGGGCACGGTGATGCGCTCCTTGGGCCACTCTCCGTGGCGGTCCCGGGTGGGCAGGCGGGAGGGAGCCCCTCGCGTGGCCGGGAGCTGCCCCTGCCCCACGTGGGGAGTGGGAACGGCTGGGCGCCAGTGGCAGCGTGGTTCGGTGGGGTGGAGAATGACGGCAAGCTGACCTCGGGCAGGGTCCGGACCTCCTCGGGTGCGACAAAGCCGGAGCTGTCACCCCTCTACCGCGGGGCGGCAGGCGGAGGGGGGTGTGTATGCAGGGGGCTCCGGGCGGAGCTGAGCCTCTGCCCCCAGCCCGGGTCATAGGGCTCCCTGCTCTAAGGAGATGGGCTCCTGCCGCTGCCGCTCCCGCTGCCTCTCCCGCTTGGCCCGCCAGCACACATAGGCGGCCACCAGCAGGCCCACCCCGAAAATCAAAGTGGCCACCGAGACCACCTTGGCGATGTCCATTTGCGGGCCATTGATGGTGAAGGTGATGCACGTCGCTGCGACGCCGATGACCACGGAGACGATGCCGAAGGGGAAGATGCAGCGGTACCAGGATTTCTCAGTCCCGCCCGTGGCCAGCGCCAGCTTATTGAGCGTAGCGGTGGAGTCGGTGGCAGTGGCCAGCGGCAGCCCTGCTTTTCCTCCCTGCAGGCAAGTGAGTGAGTTGGACTTGCAGCCCATCATCTCGGCGAGAAAACCCAGGAACGACCCCGGCACAAAGCCCGGGCAGGTCAGATGCGGGTCGCTGTCCCGCCACACTCTGCCGCCGTGCTGGCGATGGAGGGAAGAGGCCGGATCCTACATGGTCGGCTTTGTCCAACGGCTCGGGGTGCCTCAGCGCAGCCCGGGATCGCGGCTGCTCTCACTCCCAGCTTTGGCTCCCAGCTCTTTTGCTGCCAGAGGGAGCGAGGATTGGATGGAGCATTGGCAGCGGCGGCGGTGATCTCATGCCGGTGGGAGGACCGGCTCGGCCTCGCTGCCTGTTAACTGTTTCGCACTCCGAGCAGGCAGCTGCCTGCAGCCCAGCTGGGATCGCTCCTGGGACGCGTTTTCGCAGTTTGCAGCATTTTCGGCCAGCCCGCTCCCCGGCTGGGCAGCGCTGGGGCGGGGAAGAGGGCCTGGCTGCCCACAGCCCCCGGCTCCCCAGGGCCATGTGGCTGCAAATATCACTTCAGGCAGCCCCACGGGCAGCGAAACCCCAAAGGAAGGGGCAGCGGGACTTCCAGTCGCTCCGCAGAGCCCCTTCACCTCCTCCTCGCGCAGTGCCAGCACCATCGCCTCCTTCCAAGTTGCCGTTTCTCCCCGTGTCACTCTGCCAGCTTTGTCTCCTGGCACTGGCTTGGGGGACCCTTGCTGGGAGCCCACGAACGAGGGATGGTGGTGGGACTGGAGAAGGGTCAAGGCTGGGACCAGCGGGGTGGAGGGACACTGCAGGGGGGGGGAAGGCAGGGTGACCAGCCAGGGGACCTGGAAGGAAAGGGCTGGGGTTTCTCGGCGGGGAGGAGGAGGAAGGGATGGAGATACAAACAGCTTGCAGAGGGTTCAGCACAAACACCTCCTGTCTAGGTCTGACCACCAGCAGAAACTTATTTTTGTGGGCAAAATCTTTTTGTCCCACCTTTCCACGAGTGAATCAGGGAGCCACCGCGACCGGAGCCGGCACCAGCACTTCCCCTCTCCACTCACTTCTCCTGCCCTGCTTTTGGTTAATTGGTTTTCCTGAAGGAGGGAGGAAAGGAACGAGCTATCGCAGCAAACGTAAGAGACCTGGAGCCTTTCCCAGGTCACAGCTTCCCCCCAGCTGGTGGGGCCCAACTGCATTTCTGCATCAACTGAGAAGCCAAAAAAATAAGGGAGAAAATCCCCGCTGCAGCAGAGCCGTGCAGCGAGAGGGCGGCGCTGCGGGAAGGTGAGAAGATGGCAAGACAGAGGAGCTGACGGGACTGACTGGGGAAAGGGGAGGGTTGGGCTTTAGTCCAGGCACAGGGCATGTCATCCTCCCTTTTTTGTGGGCGCTGCTCTTGCCTACGCCATCCCCAGGGGAATTATCCCACGCTGGGGAAGCGGGGGAATAAAGCTGGTTGGAGTCAGCCTTTGCCCCTCCCCAGGCTTGCTCTGGAAAGCTGCGCGAGACCTGTCCACACGAAAAGGGAGGTGGCCGGGTCTGCAAGAGCCCTGGGCTGTCTCCTTGCCTCCGGTTCCTTAAATAACAGCCCTAAGTAACAAAAGTGGAGGCTGATCAGGTATCAGATGAATTCCCAAATTTCAGGGAGGCTTTGCGCTCCCGCAGCGCTGCCACAGAGGCTCTGGCTGTGCGAATAAAGAGCACTGGGAAAACAACTACGGAGCAGTCAGAGGGGCAGCACACGGAGCTCTGCAAACTGAGAAGCCCTATTATTTATTCTCCTGATTGCTCATTAGAGGGGAAGAAGAGCAGCACTACCCAAGCAGTCCATGACCTTTGAGAAGCGAGGGCCCAACCTGCTTAAGGCTGATACTTCCCCTCACCAGCTCCATCTTCAGTTTCAGGAAGCTTTGTCAAACTTGAAACTGTTCAGGCTGAAGTCTTCTGCGCTGAGTACGTACCCCAAGCTGAACCCTCGAAGGAAATTTCAGCTAAAATAATTCAGCTGCTGCTGAAAGCAGGGGCTGGAAGAAAAAAAAAAACCACAAATGCCAGTGCTGGTGCTGTGATAACACCTCTGAACACAGCTCCAGCCCTCCGAGGATGCTGCTGCCAGCTCAGCCTGCCCTGGCTGGTCCTGCCCTCCCGCGGCGTCCCCACGCCCCCAGCCTCCACTCAGCGGGTTGGGAAGGACTCGACTTCCGCGGAAGCGTGACGGCGTTAGTGAACCACCAGCTGTACACGTTTTTTAAGTGGTGCTGAAGAGCGGTGACTGGCCTTGAAAACGCCGGAGGTGACACAAACAAGGTCCACTGGCTGGAAAAACACGACGTTTGAATACACCAAGTTCTGATCCGTGATGAATTTGAGTATTTGACTCAGCAGCACCGATGTGATGGTACAAACCATCCTGCGTTGGTACAAACCGCTGCACCCGCTACGGTGTTCGCAGCTGCTTAAAATTACACAGGAGTAAAACACACGTGTACAGATACACATGCGTGTCCACATGCACAGATCAAACACCAAGACGTAGCTCCCCCGACAGCGTTTCCAAAGCTGCTTGCGCGTCTGACCAAGGACCCTCCAAAACTCCAGAGATGGTTTAGAATAAATTTGTTCTTTAAGGACAGAAAGAGGAGAGCTGCACGTCACCAAGCCAGGGTGGCTCTGCCCCGGGTTTGAAAGGAACAGCAAAAAGCCTTCGCAGGACCAGCACAGCCCCGCACAGGGCTCAGGCTGGGCCAGGGGCACCCCAGGAAACTTCTCCCACTCACGCGTAGGGAACTTGCCCTTCTCCATTCAAAAAGGCCAAATTTGGGCAAATCACTTTCTATAAAACCAACAAGCATGCTCAGGGAGAAAGGAAGAGGCTTCAGGTTGGGCTGCATGGTGTCAGCCCATTTTTTTTGAGCACTGAATTTCCCCTCCTTGGTGGGGGCTCCTCTGCCTGGGCCCTCAGCTCCTTCCCTCCGCGCTCCTCCTCCTGCGACGAACGTAAGGGTGTAATTTTCATGGCAGAAATAGAGACTCGCCTGCATCCTCCTCCCTCTTCCCACAGGAGGACAGAAAAGCACAGCTGGGACTGGATGAGTCACATTGCAGGAGCGGAGACGGATGACACCCTGCTACAGACACCAGGACTGGGCTGACCCATCCGGGAGACGGGAGCTCCGGAGCGGGGATGCTGCCCTCGGATCAAGGAGAGGCTCCGGAGCCTGGGTCTTGGGATCGCAGCAAAGAGCTGCGGGAAGGAAAGGAAAACAATCTGGAGACAGAAACTTCGGTTGAAGAGGAACAGAAAAAGAACAGAGAGGGGTAGTGGCTTTGGTGAGCCATGGAAAGCTGCTGTTTTGGGCAAGAAATTCAGGTTCCCAGGAGGGAAAACAGAGTTGAAGTGAGAAAGGATGAGGAACCCAGGATCCCTCTAAAACAGACTAATTGTTCTGGTTTTGAAGTGTAGCCCAGAATCAAATATGATGCTGACCACCAGCGGGAAAGCCCAGGAGGCGATCGATGTCCCCTGGCACTCGGTGCCCAGTGCACAGGCAGGGGGGAGGAGTTTTATAGCGGGGGCCGTAATTACATGGGTAACGAGAGACACTAACATCAACTTCTTGAAGCGGATGTTAGAAAGCCAAAATAATTTGGAGACCACATGGAAACGCTAAGGGCCAGGATGCAGACACCCACACCCCGCTTGCTCTGCTTATGGCTTCACCCCGCGCAGCCCATCACCCCTGCATGTGCCATCCCGCCGCACGCAGGATGTGCGCCTACGTCCTGGAGATCACACCACTGTGTAGAAGAAAGGGTTTGTAGATGAAGGAATTATGCCTTATTTTTTCCAGAAACTAGAAGGTAATGGGCCTGGAAACAAGAACAGGAAACAACATATCTTAGGGCAAACAACGCCTTTGGGCAAAGGTAATCAAATTTAATCTCTGTTCTATAACTCACCTACACCCCTGCACTGGGCACAGAAATAATACTCACACGTGCCCACCCTGTTCCTCGTTTTTGGGACATACAGCTCCATGTCCTGGGGTCTGACCTGCAGAAATCCAGCAGACGGCAGCCCCGATGTGCGTGAGAAGCGTGCTCTCAGCAAGCGACCCTCGCTCTTTTAAAAACTGGGTACCAACAGACCACAGGCATTGACCTACCACCCAGAGGAACTGTAAAAATGAAACCCTCGCCAGTTTCTAAGCACTAAGACATCCTCACAAGGCTTTTTTGCCCTGCGGCTCTGCAAGGAAATTAATATCCTGCCTTTATTTGGCTGCTATGGTACGGTTCACGCAAGAGCCACACACCAGACTCAGACTAGGACAAGAAATACTGAATAACTATTTATCGCACAACTATCCCCCAGGATAAACAAAATTTGACTACAATAAGGAACTGTGGTGAAACGAGAGCAGGTGAATATGGCATCAACAACCACGTAGCCCATTGCCACAGATGCTCTACATCGCAGCTGCAACCCGGGACTGCAGCTTTTTCTGAGCTCTCGACCGCAACTTCAAGAGGTTTAAGGTAGCTGTTAAATATAGCCATTGAATACGCTCCACGGACTGACAAAAGCTGCCTAAATATGGCAGGGCAGCTCTTAAGCGCTGCAAACTTAAGACGGAGGGAGGAATTAGATGGGAGAGGAAGCGGTGACATCTGGATTTACCGGAGGCAGCGGCGGTGCCGGGGGAACGCGCCCCTGTCCCAGCACCGGTGGCGCGAGGTGTACGCTCCGAGCTACGCCCGCGGCAGCGCCTGCAAAACCATTCAGCGCTCGCCATCACACCGGCTGCATCCGGCCGCGGAAACAACCCCGGCAAAGCCAGCACTCGGTTTTGAGTGGCTCCATTAATCTTCGATTAAAGAGCAGGGAAGAAACTCCTCCTGCAGCAGGAAAGCTTCATTAGGGAAGCACAGGTGGCCTCTCATGGACCATTTTAAGTTGCTGTGTGCCAGGGAAAACTGGAAAATAGGCAGCAAAATAAATCAGGAGGCACACTCTTGGATTCCGGTGACCTAAGAAGTATTTTCCAGGTCTATGATTCAGCAAAAGTAAAATAAGTAAATAAAGCGGGGGAATAAAGCGGCAACAGCCATCAGGAAGCGTGGGTCTGAAAATAGCAGCGAAGTGTCACCTTGATCCACTCCAACAAAGACTTCTGCAACAGTCACAAGTTGCTAGGTGACATGGCCCTGCTATTTTGGGTGGGTGTCGTTGCGCTGCGTGGTGGGCCCCACCGGAGCATCTCCCAGCACCGACGGCTCAGCATGGGCAGGGAAAGCAGCACCAGCCTGCCAAAGGAACTTCCGAAAGAGAGATGGCTTTTGAAATTGGAGTCACGCGTCTCACAAGACGGACGCTTTCCTGTGGATTCAAATATAGATAAGAGCAGATGGAAAAGAATTATTATATCATCCTCCCGGCGGTAGCTGCTGTGCGATACTGGTGAAGGCTGAGCACGTACAGAGCTCCCTTCCTGCCTTCTGCTGCTCCTCTCCCGTCACCCGTCAGCTGATCATCCCACACGAGACCACAGCAGATCTCCACACAAGCACCACCGAGAAAGAGGTATGATGCAGAAACAGGAAAAAAAACTGCTAACTAGGAGACAAGCTGATCCGCAGCAAACTTTGCTGGTGTCCTCTGCCCGCACAGAAGATGCTCCAGACGCGTGGCCAGCCTCGGGCAGGTGCTGCCAAGAGAGCCGGGCCCGGCGCCAGCGGAGCTTGGTCTGACTCATAGGGCACGCACGCTCGTTCTACGGCTATCAGATAAGAAATCCACCTAGGACATTAATTACAGTAAAATAGCTTCTTCTGATGTTAAAAAAAAATGCAAACGCCACAAAATACGGCTATCTGCATCATCACAAGCAAAACTCTGCATTACTCTGTGAACAGAGCCCATGGCACTCGCGCTGCTAGGAGGGAGGGAGACGCAGTCACAGACGAGTCAAATAATGAACGGTTTGTTCATTCAAAAAGCTCCGCTAAACCTGGTGGGTTTGCTTTTGCAGGGACTGCATGATCACTGCTGAGAGCTCTGTGCCCCTGGAGCAGCAGCGACGGGCCCTGACAAACACCAGTTCACACCAGACAAAACCAGCTAGTTAAGATTGAGAAGAGTTGCAAGGGCGTTGCGAAACACCCCGTATTTTCTAATGACACTCAAAGCGAGCCTTGCAGGCTCACAGAAACACCTGGTTATGTTTAAATTTGTATGCCCAAACTTGTTAAAATGTAAAAAATACTATGCCTGATTCATCCCCGTGTCCAGTGATCCGAATTCTGTCCCATTAGGCAGCCAGCACACAATCACAATTAAAGCACTGCAGACTATTTATGGTTTCATTAAGGTGAAGATTTTTTGTTTTTTGGTTTTTTTTTTTTTTTTTTTAAATTATCATTTTTGTGCTCTCTCCTTCTGTTTGTTCATGTTTCTGGTTGGTACCGCATACTCACGTATTTGGACCTGCAGTGAAGACTGCAGATGTCCATCACCTCGCATGACAGCACTGAGCTGCCCAACAATTTCAAAAGTAAGATTTACTGCCGCCACATCCTGCCAGAGAAACATGTTGTAGTGCACCCTGAAGCAAAGAAAAGAGTCAGATCCTCAGGTAATGCATTTTTCCAAATTCCAAACTTACAGGGAAGTGCCAGCTGCACCAAGGGATGTGGTGCAACAGTTTTAACAGGGGAAAAGCATGAGGAGGTGCTACAGAGGTGCAGTGCAACATCATTTACCACGAAACTCAATTTGCAGTGCATAAAGCAACCCCACTTTGAAGTCTTACCGACTTGAATGTATGCATTAAGTCTCCCTTGTTTTCTTCTTCTTAAACTGGAGATAAAAATGAGACTAATAAATCATTTCCCACTATAACATGCAAGGGTTGACAAAAGCCTAACCAGCAAGCGTGAGCACAGCTGGGAGTCTCTGTCCTCAGAATCCAGGAGGGAAGGTTTCAGACAGGCTTTTCTCCAGGGTCAGTCTCCTCCACTGACTCAGAGCTTGTTTCTATTTGCTTTTTCCTATCCAAACTCCAGATCCACTGATTATCTTTCTCGTTCTGTCTAAAAATAAGTCAAACATCTCCGTTTGCGTGCCTAAATAGCCCGTGGCTGTAATCTCTCGCCTTCTGAAATTACAGTTCAATACTTGCTTTTAAGTTTTTTTTTTTCCCCCTCCCATTACCAGCTCTTTATACCGGGACATACGTGGCACACTGCTTCCTTCCCTCTTCTTTCTAACTGGGCTCAGATTCATTAACAAGCAATAGATTTTTCTTGATTACAATGCTAAAGCCCTTCTTTCTTCTCAAATTAAAAACAAAAGTATAGATCTTTTCTTCTGGATGGTGCTTTTGATGTTACAAAAGTAGTATTCGATTTGCATGCTGGATAATAGATATTTTAATACCTATTTAATGAAGTGTTTTCATGTCAGACTGAGTCATGATTGGGGTTTTTGTTTTGTGAGGTTGTTTTTAAATGCAAGTGAAGGAGGACGAGGAAGCTTCCAGTAAAACCAGATGTCAACTGTGCTGGTCCCAGTGTATAAGCTTAAAAAAATTAAAAAAAAAACCCAAACACCAACAAAAAACCCAAGAGGCCTTGCTCTAGAGAGCATAGATGTGGCAAAATCAAGGTAATGAGCAAGTGAAATAGTATCAGGCTCCATTTTACAGATAAAAAGTGAAGAGCCCCTGGTGTCAGATCCATCATCTGCTGCAGCCTCTCAGTGACCCCACCTGGCGATATGGCTCAGGACTGGAAACGCGCAGCAGTGAACTGGCTGTCTGCCTGCAAAAAATGCGTGTTGGCCCCTTCTCCTGGCTTTCACAAGGCTAGTAAAGCATTTCAAACTCCTTGCTTACAGTATACCGAGAATTAGACACCCTGGGACAGTCTGGAGGCACGCTACGCATCCTGCATGAGGCATGTGCAACATCCTCGGCGTGGTCTGCGTTCACATGTAACATCCCTTTCAGATTTATCGCAAGCAGACAAAATTTCTCAGCAAAGCTCCAGCTGGAAATCCCAAGCTCACGCTGAATTCTGTCACTCAGGGAGGAATTGATTTGAATTTAAACAAAAAAAAAACAAAACAAAGTATGGGTGTGGAGGACATATAGCTTCCCCCAGTATTTCTACTACAAATACAACTTGTCTCAGCATTTTACAGCACCGTTGCTCTTTCCAGAAACCCTCAACTGGCACAACAGTGCACGCTCCCGTACAAGTTGCTGATTCAGGTGTTAATGCTTCAGCCTTGCCTGCATACAGTGTTTTAATTAAATAACCTGCTCTCTGGAGCTCACAGAAAACTCATTTGGAGAATAACACCGGCAGCAAATTTGTCGTCTCCAGGGAGAGCTGGGAGTTTTCTCCCCAGTTCAACACTTACCATCTTCAACTGTTCATGGACAAAATGCCCTTATTGCTCATACAGTTCTTCTGGTTTTGCCTCTCCAAACCACACCCTGTGCTCCTGGCCCAGGTGGCTGGAGAGTCCTTCCCGCCCTTGCCCCAGGGGTGGGACCCTGCGGCTCCTGCACACACGCAGTCATTTCAGCAGGGTACAGGCAGTCACGCTCCATCACTGCTCACACACTGCTCGGTCCCCTGAGAAAGGCTGGAAGAGGTAGGACGTTCCTCCACACCACTCTTGGTGAGATTTGCCCTCTTTCTTACCAAGACTCAAATTATTTCTGGTTTAGATGGAGAATATCCCTAAAGCCACACCGTTTAGTCCTGAGGAAGAAGTTGTAGCAAGCACTTAGTAGCATATCTGAGAACATCTGCAGGATAAACTCCTTGAGGGTTTCAACATAATGAACATCCAGAACTAACCAAAGATGACCAGTGCACATGAAATCCCGTAAGAGGGTCTACTGATTGTGCAGTGCGCACTAACAGCGGCACTGCCTACATCTTCCCAGTGGTCAATGGTATTTGCAAAAACAAAAACAGTAAATGGAAGAGTTGTAGAGGGGAAGGAAAGAAGGAAGCTGGTGGAAAAGACAAAGCAGTGCAGTTGGAAGTGCTCAAAGTCACAGATTCTGGAAAGAAAATTAAAAAAACCAAACCTGCCTCCTTCCAAGGATGCAGCTTCATATCCTTCAGCAGCAAGAAAATAAAAATCTTTTAAGACTCTACTGTTGGGGACAAAGAAGGAATGAGAGCTGTTAATCCTCCCTGACCCTCACCGTGCTCTGTCTCAGCCCATGTCTGCACAACGCTGCTATCACCTATCACTTTCCAAATATACCGCCCATTTCCTGTGCTTTTGTAACGTTACACCCTGGCATCACCAACGCTGCCTTTTGTCTTTCTTTCCTCCTCATCGCAATTTGGTGTACAACACAACTTCTTTCTACAGCAATGGCACATTTCATAACAAAAAAGATCCTCCCAACCACTGAGTTAAGTTGCTATTGAATCTTTCTCTCTGCCACGGCACAAGATTCATTTGAAAAAGTGAGTCATTCCAGTGACTTGAAGCCTTACACATTTATGAAAATGACAAGATGTCTCTCGCGTGGTGTAGGAAGAGAAATACAACCACGTTGCACCCATGGGGCACAGAACGGCCCAGCTACCTGCCAGCCAATTCGCCAGGAGCTGTGCTCCCCCTTCTGCACCCCTCCTATGGCGTCAGCTTGCCACGAGCCCTGTGAACCCCATTTTGTGGGCTCGGTCTCTTTTGCAGAGTCCTTTCCCACCTATGCAGAATTTGCTGTGGCAGCGAAGCCGCTGCCAATTTCCATTGGCCTGCTCTGCGCAAAGAAGCGGATGCTCCGTGACTCATGCAGTGCTTGCAGACACAAGTTAGGGATAACAGCTCGATAATTAACAATACCAAATGTCATCTCCACAATCCAAACACGCAGATGTTAATGCCCGCGGCAGATGACCACGTTAATTCAGGAGGCAGCGTTTGCTGCCATGAGCGGCTCTTTCATTGATACCTTGCAATCCTGCAGTGCTGCTGACCACAGTGTGGTTTCCCCCGTAGACTGTGCAGGTGTAAACCACGCAGGACTCCTCCGCACGCTGCAGCGGAGAAGAAGGTAACAAACTCCTGCTGTGCAGGCTCCGTGGGAAATCAAATACCATCTGCAAAGAACTGAATGCAATGCAATTAAAAAAATATTAATCGTTGAGAGATGTTGATTTTCACCTATGGTTTGGATGTTTTTCAGTCAATTTTATGTGTCAGAAAGGGTCAAAAATTCAGAACACAGACAGACAACTAACTCTGGCCTTGGAAACAAACCAAAGGAAGAAATAATGACCACAGTCAGCACTGCTAAGAGCTAATTCCCCCAGGCAAACCGTCCTGGTCCAGCTAAGAGACACGGTGCGAGTCAAACGGTAATAAGCAGTAAAAACACTGCAGTGGTCTTCCCTGAAAAGACCCCAAAGTGCTCACCAGCAGAGGTATTCCACATGGCACTAAAGCACTGCTTTAACTGCCACATAAAAATGCCAGGGGATTTGGGAATTACAAGCAAAAACCTCAGATGCAGGAGGAACTGAAGCTGGAATTTTCCCATGGTGACAAGGTCAGAACTGGCACAGAATCTGCGTTTCCCACAGCCAGGCAGGACATGGCATCATTCCCTCTGGAAGGCTGCTCCTCCAGCAGCTACCGGTGCAGGTTCAGCAGCAACGCAAAGGGCCGAGTGCCATCTACCGGGCTGCTTCATCACAGAACCGCAGAAGGGTTTGGGTGGGAAGGGAGCATTAAAGCCCACCCAGTCCAACCCCCCTGCCAGGAGCAGGGACATCTCCAACCAGATCAGGTTGCTCAGAGCCCCGGCCAACCTGGCCTGGAATGTTTCCAGGGATGGGGCATCCACCGCCTCTCTGGGCAACCTGGGCCAGTGCTCCACCACCCTCAGTGTAAAAAATGTATATTGGCTCCCTCCTGCCGCAGCTGCATTCCCTGACATCTCTCAAGTGCGGACAGCCCAGCTCGTCTTAGAACACTGCCTGAGGCACAATCACCAACTAGGATGATGTAGGAAAAACGTTTCAGTTGTAGGCTAAGCGTAAGGCCTTACGGAAGAGCCCGGCAAGTCATGAAGCAGAGTGAAGTGGCTCTGAACTGAGCAGCGATGCGACGGACGGGCTGTTGAGAAGGGACTGCTCCGGTGGCACAGCAGTGCGGGCGCCAGCCCAGCTCAGAGCGGGTACCGGCAGACCACAGGAGTCCCACGAGAGGCTGTACTGCACGCGGCCTGGCCGCTGCGGATGAAGACATCGAAAACGCTGTCAGTCAGTGAATATCAGACGGTGACCACTGTAACGCCGGTTATATCCAACCAGTGAGCAGAGTAGCAGGGAAGCAGGAGCTCAGGTTCTCTGGATTTTCAGGGGCTGGAGGGCGGTGCCCCACCATACTGTGGCTATCTGATCAGCGTAAGCCAGGTTTTATTGCCTGCTACACCGGCTGCATATATAACGGCCCAGCGTCGTCAAGAATCTACAGCTAGCCAGAGAGACAGATCTTGGAAGAAAAGCCCAAACTAGTGCCCACAAAGCCCCAGAGGGGCTTCACAAACCTCAGTTAGCGTCGTAAGAGTGATAGAAAAGAAAACAAAACAACAAACCAACACACACCAAGCACACTTGAAATTTAGTTGGACAAGCAGGCAGAGTAAGAAAGTGAATAGAAAACATTTATTGCTTCAAACTGTCTCTGGTTATGTGAACGACAAGCAGGAGGTTCCCGCCGGATCAGTCTGCCAGCTCATCTTTCACCAGCACAGGGAATCGCTTGCCTCCTTCACAGAGCTGTGTGTAAATCGCCCGATACAGCCGAGCTGCAGAGGCCTCCGGGCAGAGCCTCGACTCCAGGACAGGCAGCAGCTCTGCCATCATGACCTGAGCAGAAGCAAAGGAGAGACATCACCAGAACTTGCACTTTTAGGATTCCATGGAGTGAAGTGGCTGCATAACAAGTGGAATTTAATCAGAGCAGTATGACTAATAACGTGCTAACTGACAGACAGATGCTTTCTTTTGTCACGTTTAACAAAGGCAGATTGTTCCTCCTCTGCTCATGAAGTACACCAGCAGCCACGCAGCGTTCCTAGAGCAGCGAGACAAACGGTGCTTTTCCTCTGCTGCAGAGGTGGCCCAGAGCTGGGATGAGATCAGCATCCTGCGAGAAGCTGAAGCTGATGTTGATTCAGGAGCTCCACAACCACACAGTGAAGCGCTTACTCACCCCATGGTAAGCTCAACCCTTCACTTACGACTGTTCCTGTCACCTCCCAGTTGGGTCACATTAATCCAAGACAGATAGGCAAGCGGCCAACTCCATCCACCCCAAACAGAAGAGCTGCACGCCTCCCCAGCAGCGCAGCTACAGGGGATGCTAAAGCTGTCCAGCGTTCCCCCGTTTGGCCTCTGGTTCATCCAGCCTCGCTCATGACCTCCGTAGCGCTCTCAGACAACCCGCTGGCCTGCTGCAGCAGAATGACCACCACCAAACTCCGGGATTGTGACTGTGACTGACATCTCCAGCACAGGTGAGCTTCCAATCAAAGGACAAAAGTTACCCTTCAGTGCCCCACTCTTGAATTAATGCTCAGAAATTTTGCCTGGGTTGCTCTTTTTTTTCCAGCTGCCACCAGCTAATGAGGTCTGAGCAGTGTGCACATTAAACCCCACAGAGCCTACGGTACACGCTGCCTTCCCAGGAGAAGAGCGGGGAATCAACCGCACGTGTCAGCCACCTCCCGCAAAGCATTTCTCAGCAGTGGAAGCAAAGGAAGATCCAAACAGAATGGAGTACAGGGCATCTGCAAGGGGTTCCCTTTCCTGTTCTCCATAATTCTCTGCACCGGGACAGGGCAATAGGACACAGCTGCTAATCTCCGGGAAGAGAGAGCTGCAGACATGAAAGCTTCCACCTTAGGCCCCCCGTCACTAAACAAAACCACAACAGCTGCCTACGGGGAAAGATGGCACATGAAGCACTGCACTTCTCCACTTCCTAGGAGAAAGTCCCATCTCCTTTCCATCTGCCTGGTCTGCTCCTGATGTATAAGAACAGAGGAAACAGGCCTTCGCCATCAAAGACAGGCCAAGGGCTACCAGGACTTTCTGTGATTCTTGGCATTGCTCCATGGAAAGGCAACGGACAGGCTTGGCCTAGAGATACGTACACCCTTTCTCAGGGTATTTATCTTGTACAAAGCCCATCCACTTCACCTGTCCTGCACGCAGCTGCTTCAGATACTTAGAGCTCACCTAGCACAAAGCACCTACTTGGATACACGTGAGAGGAAACTGAGTCAGTCGATGAAGCATCAGGCAGCAGGCTTTGGGCACTGCTTCATTTTGGGCAGATAAAAATCAAAACCCTCATAAGCCATAACTCAGAATTATAGTGCTGAAGCCCCATTTGAAGACAGGCAGCAATCTATCTTCAGCCAGAGGGAGGAGCACAGCCAGTTATTAATAACTCTTCCCTGGCTTACAAAAAACGGCTTTTCCAAAGCCTCCCTCATTCAGATCAGCAACAAAGGTCAGGTCAAAGGAGCAGATGTGATTTCACAGATCTTCTCTGCCCAGTGCTGATGCGGGTTGAGAAGAACAAATGATCCCTGTGCAGCAAGCACTCTGCTCAGGCTGGTGGAGAGGCTGACCTCCCACAGTGTTCTTACAGGCAATCTCAAAACCGCAAAGTCAAGATCAGCAGCACGGTGGTTTGGGATTTAAAAGGAAAGGAACAGACAGCAGAGGACCTCACTAGCAGGAAGTCACGCAGGAGAGAATGACAGAGTGGGTGCCCTAATGGACTGTAAAGGGCTGCCAAAAAGGGTCTTCAGGCATTACCAACAATATCTTCCACTGTCAAACTCAAAGAGCAGCTAAAAAAAAAAAAAAAAGCCTTACCAGGGGAGGGTCAGACATTTAAAAGCCTCTACTCTGGCCTTAACAAAAAAAAGTAAGTCCATTCACCTACAAAGTAAGCAAGGCACTGACAGGACTTGGACACAAGGCATAAACACAGAAACACCACTGGGAGAGCTTGCTGCTGCTCCCCATCAAGACCCTGTACGTCAGCTGTTGCCCCCCAAGCGCCCTCTCCTTGCCCTGCCCCAAGAGCACTAACACAATTACACGATTAAAGACTCACCTTCTGCAAGGCAACTTCTTGGTGCAGCATTGCCACTTGCAGCTTCAAGGCAAACAGGTCCCTCAGCTCCTGGAAACTGGAGTAACAAAGGAGAGGCGCAGCCAGCACACCAGCACCGTCACACGGCTGTCCCCTGCGAGGAACACCGGCTGGAGAGCAGCCTCCCACGTCCCCAGTGCAGTCCGGGCGCAGCTTCATCTGGGCCTTCACAGCTGCCAGGGGGGAAGAAGCGGCAAGAGGCAGAAACACGCAAATTAAATCTGTACTTGCAGAATCTGTGATCTACTTACTGTTCCCAGAAATGAACGGCTAATAGCATCATGTTAGTCAGGGTAAGCTCCTCACACACGGCACGATCAGGACACCCTTAGCTATGGCACGCGTTTTCCCTCACCTCCTCACCAGCCCTTCTGAATTGCAGCAGTTAAGTCCCAAGCCTCTCCTGAACACAGATGCATGGCAGATACCACTGCTTAGTTTGCCACCAGAGAATTTTACATGCTACGTGACCATAAAAGATAACCAGGAGAAAAATTATGTTGGTCCACAGTGTTCTGCGCGCAGGTGGCAAACTACTGTTCAGGCACAGCTGGCCACATTCACACCCGAGTACCAAACCCAGGGCTGGCTCACCTGCTTGCAGAAGCTGCAACTTCTGCAGGCACTGGGAAACTGTGGTTTGCAAACCCTCCAAGGTTAGGAGGCTTTCATACTCTCTTTGCAGAGTGGGATGGTCTAGAAAAGAAGCAGAAAAAAAAAACCAGCAGGCATGAGCATACTGAAATCTTTGCCCCTGACTTCCAGTTTCTAGAGCGGCCTTGGGTTAACCAGCCCCCATTTTAGGCAGAGAAGGCTCCTGTCCCTCATGTCCAGCACAGGCCAAGAGCACAAGACACATGGAACCAGTGCCCACTGAAATCATCCTTATTTCACCTTCCGCCCCCTCTGCCACCCGTTTTTTTTTCCCCTCGTTACCTGCAGGCTCAGCTTCCACACGCTGGCTCAGAAGGGAGGGGACATCCTGCAGGGTCTTTAATTCCTCCTCTATCTCTGCAGGACTGAAGGCTGGCATCGGTGAAGAGAACTCAAACAGCAGCAGCTTAAGGAAGGTTTCACAGCACCAGCTCTGCGCGCGACCCCGAGCCCCGGGCCAGGCTAGCTGGAACCCGGGGCAGAGCGCAAGCAGCCCCTGAAGCGGCATCGCAGGGGGAAGGTGAGGACAGCACAGCTGTGTATGGCATGTGTGCCTTGTGGCCTTGTTTGTCTGCATCAAAAGTTTTATGACTGCTCAAGAGCTCTACTAGGGGAAAAAACCCACTTCCTAAAGACCCAGCTTGAACTCCTGTTATTGGAGACATAACTCTCTCCAGATGGGAGCACGCTGCAGCGTGATGGCAGCCAGGGCCTGCTGTCCCGCACCACGTGCTCGCGGAAGGGGGCGGTGAGCTGAGAAAGGATACAGTTGTCTGGATCCTCTCTACAAAACGGTTCCTTGCAGCTGCTGCATCTGCACTTGTTTGGCAGAGACGACACCTCTCCCACGCTCTGGAAATTCAAAGGGGGAAATTCAATTCAGGAGGTGGGGGAGCTATGCTCCGCGGTACCAGACAGCGCACGCTGAGCGTGACGTACCAGTATGACATACCAGCGCTTCAGATACAAGCACCTTCCTCACCTGTCTCTTCACAGGTTATTTACCAGCCATTCCCCCACATTTTTGACAGCTGGCATTAGACCAACAAGGACACCCTGCAGAAAGCATTAGACACTGCAAAACACCTCCATTATTTCTCTCAACTTGTTTTGAGGGGAAGGATTTACAGCCGTCAGAAGAGACGACGCATTTCTCTAAGCAGCATGTGAACTTGCAGCACATGGCTAGTTCCGTTGTATCACTCTACCTGCATTTATCCCACGGGAAACACAACAAATCTTCCCTTTTCTGGAGGGGTAAGTCACCTGCGTGTCTGTATGCTGACTGTTAGTAAGCCTGTACAGCAAGGAGTTACTGCGGAGGAGCAGACAGGACAAATTCTCACCCTAGCGTTCAGCACGGTGATTCCCTCACAGGCCAAACTTCAAGACTCTCCTTTCACCTGTTTTTTAGGACAAAGTGGTACGTTTGGCAAGAAGCGTGCCAGCAGTGCACCAGTATCAGGGACAAAACACAGAGGTCTGAGGACAGGATCATGAGTAAGCTGGCCAGGACCCCGTATCCCAGTTTTTAAAAGAAAGCATTACACAAATAGCACTGCCAGAGAGGAGAGAGTCTGGAGAGTCTGGACTCAGAGTCCAGCATCCCCACTGATGCACAGTCCCCATAACATCCTTTAAGTCAAGGACTGCTTTAAAGCGCCAGCGCATCTCAGCCTGCCTCCTAAAACCTGCCGCAGCAAGTGAGAGCCATCAGGAGGAAGCTTAAAAGAGTCACGCAGCGCACAACTGTCTGACCTGAACGTGCACGTGTCTTCTCTCTCTCCAAATGGATCTTTTAAATCATGACAGAAAATGCAGTTCTCAAAAAAAACACTACGCAAAGAAACAGCAAGGTTCATGAAACAGAATAGAACAGAAGTTCCCAAGCAAGATGCATTCCCTCTACACGGGATCTTCAGAACAAAGGCTATTTTCAGTCTGTCACCGAGCTGAAAGTAACAGTGAGGAGTGTAAAATTATACCAGAGTGATCTGGATGCCAAAGGGCTCAATTTACAAGCGAAAATTAAGGGAACCAAGTCTTTACAACTTGCTGAAGGGCAGCTAACTAAATTGGTGTCTGATAAATGACAGCTCCCAAGAGGAGAAGGAATTCTTGAGGGCGACACAAGGAAGTATAAGCTAGATTTAAGCTACAGTTTAAACTTAATATCTGGACAAACCACACCATGAGAAATATGTTGAATTATGGCAAGATCTCCCAAAGGAAACGGTAGGAGATCCCTTCCCAAGGGCTGAAGAACAGACTAGAGCACAGAGCTTGCCAGACACCCATCCGCCCGCACCACTGCTGCGGTAATACTGTAATTGGCTCCGTTTAAGACAGAGGAACCGGCCTCAAGCACAGCCGTGGTGCTTCCAGGCTGGAGAGCAGTTCAGGTCAGCAACCTGTCAGGAAAACTCTTTCATCGCACAAGATGCAGAGGCCCCCACCCCACAGGGCTTCCTGCCTTCGACTGCTAGCACACGGTATCAGCAGGGACTTGGCAGCACTGTTAATCCCACGATTAACGCACTCCAGCACCTTCACAACGCGCGGATTAACGGGGATTAGCACTCTGAAAACAGCTGTACGCGAGTGGCTAGAATAACATGAAACACATCCTCAGAAACAGCCTTGCAGAGACGCTGGATCGGACCCCTCCTCCTGCTCTGAGCTCAGGCCCCACACACTGTGGGGTCAGCGCCTCCCCGTGACCCCCAAACCAGCCAGCTCTCCCCCATCTGACCCCCCCTCACAGCCCTAAAGCAGAGGGCAGCTGTGGACTGGACTGATCAGGCTGAGCTTACTTGGAGTTCCTGGAATGGGCTTTCCTGTAGGGAAGGGGTAGCTTCAGCTGGCATCTGCAAAAAAAGAGAAGCATCAATCCTGACTGGCAGAGAGCAGCAGAGCCTTGTCTTCAAATTGAGAAAATTACATTTTGTCTAAATTTGAAATTAATTTAGCTGTAATGAAAGATGTCAGCAACCCTGGAGATCGAATCCACCACCGCCCTTCAGCCTGTCCTCAAGGAAGGAGGAAAAGTCTGCTCGTTCATTTCCACAAACGTCACTGAGCCGACTTGGGAGAGCTCCTGCGTCCTACCGCCAGCCATCAGGGGTTCATCCAAGGGGAGAAGCTGGAGGAAAGCCCTGACAGGGCAGAGCACTGACAGGGAAATGTCTTCAGGGAAGCGGATCGCTACAGACAGGAGCACAAGCAAACCTCCCTATGTCACCATACCTGCGCACAACAAGGGAACCTGCTTAGCGCCGTTACCGCACTCAAAGGAACGGGAAAGGGACATTTCGGCTTCCACAGGGAATACGCGCCCCAGCCCTGAAGTGGAATAAACCCTAACTTGTTACTGCAAAAACACGTGGGTTGGCAGCTACTGCTATCACATGCAAACTACAAACACAAGACCAAGGCTGGGATTTTAAGTAAATAAACGTTTGAATCCAGATCCCTGTTCCCCCAGCAACCGTCGCTCAGTGCCCTGCGTCCGCTCCAGCACCACGGGAACAGCGATAATTTCCTCCCTACCCAACACCAGAGCTGGTTGTGGCAGCTGCAAACTATTTCTCAAAGTTTTCCAGGGACAGGCACGTATCAGGTCTGAATGTCCCTGCTTCTTTAAAGCAAAGGACACACAGAAAAGAACACAGAAGTTACTGAAACAAGAGACTGGTCTGAATGCAACGCCAACCTTCTAATTGTTATTTTGCCACTTTTCCATAGAGAATTTCATAACATCCACTTCATAATTCTTCCTACACCAAACACTTCAAACAACTGCATTCCAGTCAAGACTGATTTGTGCTGTTGCAGGGGCAGCATCTGACGAGTTAAAGGGGACAAGACGCCACCTCTCCAAACAGCACTGCATGTGTGACAGAGAATGAGAGAAAGAATTCACACATTACGTATTATTATTGTATAAAAAGAAAAAAAAAAAGCTAAAAAAAAATAAATCAATAAGCTAGAATAGAAAGTGGACTCAGAGGAAAACTAAGGCTCAAGAAAGCTCTAGAGACAGCTTTCCAAAATAGTCACAGGGAGATATGAAACATCAAAAGTCTTAATTAAAAGACTTTCAGAGTCCCAGCCATTCAAGAAGTAAGCCCTTTAAACAAAAACACTCCATCACAATAAAGGCTTTTAAACCGTGAAGAACCCTTTCTCCTGAGGAGGATCTGAGGAGCGGTGAAACCCAGCTGGGCCCCGCAGAGCAGCTGGAGCGTGCGGGTTTGGCAGATGTCAGCGCCAAGCAGGACGAGACAGAGGTGCCCATCCCTCAGCGCTTACCCCGTGTCCTGGAGGGTGACTGCCCGAGGTGAGGAGCTCCTTCCCAACACGCCTTCAGTCGCAGGGTCCTCCTTTCTGCTGGACTCTCCCAGGGAACCACAACTTTTCTTCCCCGCATCACCCAGCTGCCTGCCAGCAGCTACGGAGTTCTTTCCCCCAGCTGAACCCGCTGCGGAAAAGCGTTGCTGCTCATTCAGGGCAGATCTGGACAAGCCAGGTGTCTTTTGGGGTTCAGCTGCAGCACAGGTCCGTCTGTCACTGGCACCGACTGCTGTCCTGTGACTCCTTCCTGGTTTGCAAGCCAGCCCTTTCGAGGGGCTCTTCCCAGCTGTCCTGGGACGTTGCGAAACACATCTGGCTGGGGCTTTCTTTTGCGTTTTTTTCACATCTGGGTCAGTCCTGTATGGGGCTATCAGCTTGTATGAAGAGGGCTTCTTCAAAGAGGCAGGCTTTTTGCTTACGGTTCTCACCTTTGTGGCCACAGGAACATCCTCAACAGATGCAAGCACTTGCTGCTCTTCAGTGCCCTCAGGAGCAGGTCCTTCATCTGCAGATTTCTCTCCTGCAGCTCCCTTGGCCTCTAATGGGGTTTTCAAGACGCTGTTCCTGACTTTCAGTGCCTTCTCTAAGGCCCTGTTCAGCAGTTCCAGCTCCTCCAGCTCCTTGGGTGAAGGTCTGTTCTCTGCAAGAGGAGAAGACATATCTGAAGTTCCAAACCTGGATCCTCCCCATTTGTCACTATACTGACTCTTCCAGGTGCCCCAGAAGGAAGCGGAGCCCATTGAACAGTGTAGTGGATATTTTGGCCGCACTGCCACAGCGACTACACAGAGGATGCATGGCTTGCCAAAAGCCCTGAAGACCCAGGATGGATGGGAGTCACCGGAGGGGACAGTTCTCAGTCACCCTCCCGTTCGCCAGCTAGTGACAATCACCGTGCCTCAGTCAGACCCGCAGATGCTTCATCCGCTGGCCTCAGTCACCACGGCGTGACTCCGACCGAACTCCAAGGAGGGACGTGGGAGGAAGAAGGTCGAGGGGGGGGCTTCAAGTCGATGCAGAGCACTGGAAGGACTCTTAACCCTGAAGCCAGCTCAACCCCGCTCAGGCCCAGGGCCTGCGTGACGTGGGGAGGCACCAGGCTGGGAGGGGAGCACTCACTCACCGTGTCCATTGCTGGAGCTGGCCTCTGGCTGCGGCTGCTCGTCTTCCTCCCTGTCCCTGGGAGGGAAGAAACACAGCGCCAAGGGCCGGGATCGCCGTGCACCGACCGGCTCGGCTTCCCCACGGCGCGCGGGGCCTCCGACGCGGCGGCGGGGACGGGAGCGCCCGCCCTGCCGGCACCACAGACCCCGGACTGGCCCGCCGAGGCGGCCCGGGCCCCACCGCCTCCCTCCCGGCCCAGGTTCGGGGCAGGGCCGCCCGGGGGAGCCCGCGGAGCGGGGGGTCGGGCCCGGCCCGGCCCGGCGCGGGGCCTCACTCACCAGCGCCCCAGCAGAGCCCGGCTGCGCGCCGCCCGCTGCTCCAGCTCCCGCCGCCGCTCCGCGCCTTCGCCCAGCGCCGCCGCCAGCGCCGCCGCCACCCTGCAAGGCCCAGCGCCGTCAGCGGCCCGCCGGGGCCCGCCCGCCCCCCGCCCCCGGTGCGGCCCCGCTCTCACCGCCCGCCGCAGCCCGCAGGCAGCATGGGCCCGCTCCGGCCCGCTTGGGTCCTGGCCGCTACAGCGGATCGCTCTGAGCGCCGCCGCAGCGAAACGCGCGAAACGCAGCGCCGGCACTCGCGCTGTTTATCGCTCTGCCAGGACCTGCGGGGCGGGCTCTGCGCGGCGGGCTCTGCGGGGCAGGGCGGGAGCGGACCCCCCCACCCCGGGCTGCGGGGGCTCGGGGGCGGGCGGGGGCCGCGGTCTCGGCGGAGCCCCGTGTCCGCCCTCTCCGGGGCTCAGGGCGCAGATGGCGGTTTATTTCTCTCAGCCACCGCTGTGGCTGGCCGCGGGTGGACGCACCCGTGAGCTCGCCCACCCGTGGCCGTGGGGGCTGGACCCCCCCGCGGCGCGAGGCCCGGGGAGGCTGGGGGTGACGGCTGGGCCCTCGCAGGGCCTGTGCTGCGGCCTGCGGCCCGTCCTGCCCGCGGGGCAGGGCTCTGGCGAGGATCCCCTGCCGAAACAGGGAGAGCAGAAGTCCAGCGCCCCAGCACCCCAACACCTTGGGACGGTGTCAGCAAAGGGGCAGATTTGTGGGTTTTTTTTTGATGGAGAGAGGAGTCTGCCAGGGGAAGCTGCCTGGTTCGTCGCACAGGCTCTGCTGACAGATGAACGCTGCTGGGATCCTCTCAGGGATACAGCTGCTGCTGCGGAGCGATGCACGTGGGGTGCAGTTCTCCAAAAGTGCCCATAGCTGGCACTCAGCCGTGCCTGTTCCGGGCAGCGAAGGAGCAGGAATCCAGTCCTTCCCCTTGCGCCGCAGAATGAAAAATAACAAAAAGTTTAGAAAGTAGGGAAGAAGTGGTCCTTTGCCTGTGAGGGCTAAATCTTCAGGTTGAGGTGTTGGCACGTAACCACAGACTCTTCTGAAGAGGAAAAGATGAGAATCCCCCGTGACTCGTGGAGACAGGACTTTAAAACCCCATATAAAACTTTATGAATGTATCAATGAAATCACAGAATTGCTCACCCAGCGCATTGTGGGCTTCCACAGTTGCCATCACAACATTGTTCCAGGTGTAATTCGTGCATTTGGCATGTGCAAAGGATGGTTTTTCTTTCTACAGACTGTGCAACATCATCTGAAGGTTTGCTGGCCCGGTCCTGCCGCGGATCTTGCACATAAGCATGAGTTCACTGTCAGAACACTGTTAGCCATTCTGCTTCTGAGTGGCAGGAGTCCAGCCTGCTCTTCTGTGGCGAAGCGGGCCCAGCGGGGCTAACAGGACTGTCAAACACTCGGAAAACACTTCGATCGGCAAAATCAACTGCTGCAATGCTGTGAGCAGCCCCGGGGAGCGCAGCAGCAGGACAAGAAGGGCTCGCTAGCGGACAGCTGCTTCTCTGAAGGCAACTGACTTCCACTGGATGTGCTTGCTGGACAAGTAGGAGCCTGACTGAGAATATCCACGTTTTGTGCTTTGGAGCAAGCAACAAGTGGTCCCTCAGATGTTTTTGGCTGAATAGGTTGCTTCATCTCGCCTCCAAGTGCAGGAAGCTTCTCATGTTTCCCTTCTTTTTGGCAGAATCATTGCCGTAGTTTTCTCCTGGTAAGGTTTAAAAGCCCGTTTGAGCTGGGGCGCCTGGGAGGGGCGCAGCCGGTGCTGCACGGTGCCCCTGTCACAGGTGGGGGTGGCCAGGGAGCTGCAGTTTTATTTCCACTCAGCAGAGGGCCGAGTGCTGCCGCAGCTGCCAGCATCTCCCGCTGCTCTGGCAGGAGCACAGCCTGGGCGGGGGCAGTCCTCGGTCTCCTTGGGCACCTGGCTGCTGTTGACATGGAAGCAACTAAAAACAACCGCGCAGGGATCAGACTGCTGTGATCCTGGGGAGTCACCCGAGGGCGGGAGCCTGCTGCAGCAGCGCTAGCGCTCGCCTCAAGTCTCTGGGGATTAGAAGTGCTGGAAAAGGAAGACTCCCAAAACCCAAGAAACCCTTTGTATTTGAGATGAAGGAGGCGTGCGACCCCTCCAGAATCTCTGGCTGTAAGATTCCCGTGAACGGCTAAGAACGCTGGAAAGCAGGGCCGAATCCACACCTCGCTGGGAAGGACGGGTGGCTGTTTGCGTGTCGCTAGTGCCATGGCCTGTCCCTTGCCGCTGAGTCCAGATCAAGGCTAGGAGAGTGCTGCTGCCAGCACAAAATTAGGAGGGGCAGCACGCCGGGGGGGTGGAGAGGGCAAGACTGTAACTGCCCCCTGCCACCGGTTAAGATCTGGAGTGAAACCGTGGTGCAAGAGTTGGGGCGAGGTGCTCATTAGCAAACGGAGAGCAGAAACTTCCTGACGGAGATGAAAGCACCCCGCTGCTGACACCGGGGGCCCAGAGCGTGCTGCACCTGACACCACCGCCTCGCTGCTGCGCTGGAGGGCCCTTCTCCCACTCCCACCCACACCTCCGCCGCGGCTCCTGCTGCCTCGCCTTCTGCTGGGTCTTGCAACAGGGCAGCTGCTGGGTGAATCGATCCCAGCCTTCCCCTGTGGATGGTTGCCTTCCGGTGGATCATCTGGCAAACCCAGCTGAGGAAAAATCCAAGGTATTTGTATCTGATTCTTTCCGCTGACCGCAGCTCCTGCTAGAGGGGGTAAATGCAGCAGGGACAGACTCTGTTCGTGTAGCAGTGAGCCCTGACCCAGTACAGACCTGGTCTACTGGCACAGCTGGCACAGGAGACGTTTGTGGCAGGACTGAGGGACTGGGTTTTAAACCAACAGAGTCTGAACTATGGTTCAGATTCATGAAAATAGGAAAAGGCTGGGTACTGTGGCATGGTACACGTACTGAATAACGTTTCCACTGGTGCAAACCACTGAAAGAATTGAGGGGAAAATGCCTGTGCAGCGTCCAGCTGGCAGCTGCTGTAGTCACAGCTCTGCCCCCAGTTATTTCTGATTCCTGCAGCGAGGAGGCATTTTGCAGAGGTGAAATGTAGGGGAAATTCCGCTGTCAGCACTCCTTGCTTAGGCTGACAGGTGCCAGGTGATGTTCTGCAATCCGGATTTCGTCTTGACTGGCAGCCCCGCTGTCAAACGCCCAGAGGCCAATAGAAATAGCTGTCCAAGCGCTTGGATTTCCCGCTGGGTGCCTAACGCTCCCTGAAAACCCAGCCCGAGTCCAATCATGGTGGGACTCCCGAGGGTCAAATTCAAGTAGGCGTCGCACTTGGATGAACACCAAGGAAAAAAAAAAAAAAGAAGTGGGAGATAAACTTCATCACTAGTAAACCTACCCAACTTTGTGGATTGTATCACAGGAGCTGTGCTCCTCCTGGGTGCTGTCCCACGGGAATTAGTGCTATCTGCTGTGCTGATGCAGGAAAATCCTCTCAGTGTATTTCAGGGAATGTTCTATACAAACTCTTCAGGGTCTGGGAGGTATCTCAAAGACTGAGGAGCTGATACACATTCTCCTCTGGCCCCAAACCATTCTTGTTTGAGCCAAGGAGGGGGAAAACCTCCCAGTAATTCCAGTGTAAGCCTGAGGATGTTGCTATGCTGCTTGGAAAAATGCGTAAGTATCCAAAGATCCTTCTTCAGCTCTTGTTGTCATTTCTTTGGAGCAAAGACTCCAGGAAATGAATCTGTGGGAAATACAGGCTATAAATAGATTCCCAGACCCGGTGTCTTGCTGCAGCCGAAATCCCTGCAGAATTCACGTGGCTATCAGCAAGATGGAGCGGGAAGGGAACGTGGCGTGTCCTGGGGAGAGGATGGCATGTTGCAGCTGGAAGTGAAGGATGTCGGTGTGTCAGCGTGCAGGGATCTTGCTGGGGCACCCAGTGGGTGCTGCGTCCAGCCAGCGGCGGGCAGATTCCCAAGCCGCAGGCGACGTGAGGCTGTAAAATCAGGAGAAGCATCAGGTTTGTAACACGGGCTAGGTGAAAAATGCTGACAGCAGGGTCACTTATAGGGGAGTACTCTGCTCTGCATCCTCATCCTCTTCCTGTCCTGAAGGGAACATTTTGTCAGGCCTCAGGAAAAGTCAACAAGGAGGATGAAAGTTTTGTGTGTGTGGAACTGAAACAGTTGGGGCTACAGGATGTACCCACGTTGGAAAAACATGCAGCTGAGGTGGCAAGATCCGGAAAGAAAAGGGAATGTCTTTCCAGACTCCTGAGGCATGAGTGTCCTTTCACCAGCTTGGAGGCTGGGAGAGGGGAAAACCCAGCATGGGGAATCCAGGACTCTGGCAGCTGGATTCTCGTTGTGTTTCTCTCTTTGTGTTACCTTGGGCTCCAGAGGCACTTGCACTGAACGCAGCCGTGAAGCGGGCTGCCGCTCCCGCACTGGGACCGCGCTCACGTGAGCTGGTGGGATGAGCTGTGCTCCAGAGGCTCTGACTTCAGCGCTGGAGCACGGAGCAGGCAGCGGGCAGGGAGGGGAGGATCTGCTGTCCCGTGAGACTTCCCACCAACGGCAGAGGCCGAAGCTCTGGCCCACGGCGTGGGTGATCTCTGCCCAGTCTGTGCAAATCATAGAATCATAGAATCATAGAATGGTTTGGGTTGGAAGGGACCTTCAAAGGTCATCTAGTCCAACCCCCCTGCAAGAAGCAGGGACATCTCCAACCAGATCAGGTTGCTCACAGCCTCATCCAGCCTGGCCTTGAATGTTTCCAGGGATGGGGCATCCACCAGCTCTCTGGGCAACCTGTTCCAGTGTTCTACAACTCTCATTGTGAAAAGTTTTTCCTAATGTCCAATCTAAATCTACCCCCCTCTATTTTAAAACCATTGCCCCTCGTCCTATCACAACAGGTCCTACTGAACAGCCTCTCCCCATCTTTCTTGTAGGCCCCCTTGAGGTACTGGAAGACCGCTATCAGGTCTCCCCGGAGCCTCCTCTTCTCCAGGCTGAACAGCCCCAACTCTCTCAGCCTTTCTTCATAGGAGAGGTGCTCCATCCCTCATGACTCACTACTGTAGGTGCCTTGAACCTACAGAATCTGCAGAACCTATCTGCAAAACATGGAAAATAATATTTTTCTACTCCTACAGAAGTTATATAATGTTCACATACTTATTAATTGCGTTGGTCATGGAGAAAGGACATCACAGAAAGACAACAAATACTTACATAAATAAATATCACATGTGATTTGATTTTCTAAGGCAACTAAGCAGCATATCCTCTCAGGCCACTTGGCAGGAAGTGGCTGATCCCCCCCTCTATTTCACATACAATGGTAAAAGAAAAAAACATGAAAGTGCACTTCCCTCTAAAAAGGAGGAGAGGAAAGAAGGGCAAATGTGGGTAGACTAATGAAAGCAAGGCATAATGTGGGGTGTTTTCCAGAGGGAAAAATTATGACCTCCTACAGAAATCTCCATTTGGAGAGGACGAACCTTAGCAGACACGCAATTTATAAACCTGCCATAATTAAGAACAATTTTTCTGTGCAAGGACAGCTCATTCTAAATATCCTAACTCCTGGGAATAGTTTCTTGCATATTACCATCCCTTGCTTCTTAGAATACTTCGTAAGTTAAGACATGTACTTCATGTCAAATACTTCATGGAATTATAACTCAGCACATACAGAAAATAATAAAATTTTATGTTTCCAGAATTATGGAACTCCCACTGTGAAAATTTTTTATAGATCAAAAATGTTTTACATCCTTTTTCTCTTGAATTATGTCCAAAGATACGTAAAGAATTGTAATAGCATTATGTGAAGGAGTTGAGTGAAATCTCACTGAAGCTGCTGGACAAAATCATCACCTTTCATTCAAGATAAATGTAAGAAATAAGCAAACTCTTTTATGGAACCTGATAACTGAAATTACAGAAGTTATCATAAAAACCAAGAGAAATGTGAAGCATATGGACCCATGAGTTTCTCTAGAAACCGATATGCTTAATGCAGAGAGAGAGAGGCATTAATCAAGGCAAGATGATTAATCCAGATAAGCAGCAAAAACATGTAAAAGGAATAAAGAAACCACTAGAACAGCTCAACAAACTAGCATTGTGATCCTGGTAGATGAAAAGCTGAAAGAGAGGCTGGGGGTAAAACACTGGGTGAATGAGGTTTGGAAAAAAAATAAGTTATAGCTTGTTGTTTGATTTTGTTTTTGTTCGAGGAAATAGAACTCTCTACTTTCTTTGTAAATAAAATGGAACTATATCAAAGCAAAACTCTATCCTGAGAATGAATTCTCTTTCCAGTTGAGAAGAAAACAACCCACAGATCTGGCAAATTGTTTAACCACTCAGGTAAAAATGGACTAATACCATGTGAGGAGAGGCAACCAGTTTTCAAGAAAGCGAATTGTGAGGTGGAATTCCCACTGAACCAAAATAGAATCAATGAAGGAGATATCTCTGAGAAATAGTAATTGGTAAAAAGAGATGAAAACAAGACGAGACGAAATTAAAAGAAGACTTAAATCAGCTGGAGGCTTTTCAAAATTAATTAAAGTAGTAGCTGGAAAATTTCCAGAGCGGTCTAAGAGACGACACGCAGGCAGAGATGAAATCTCTGACTGAGCTGCAAACACAGAGTATCCAGACAGATTAGGAAGCCCTGTGGCAAAACAGATCAATGAAGGGACTGACAACACAACTCCTGCAGGCTAGAAAGTTTTCAAAGAAATAGGTAAGCCAGGAAAGTTGGAACTAACTTGGCACTTGCTGACTTACAGGAGCTGTGCCAAGAATATAAGGAGCTGGAGAAGTAAATGGAAGTGACACAGACAACTGTGATGCCTGATGCCTGAAAGTGGCCATACACCATTAGAAAAGCCAGACTCTTACTCAAAAGTAAGACTCTTGCCTTTTTTATCATTATTATTTTTACAACATATACCCCATTTGTTTGAACACCATTTGAAAATGACCAATATATAGGAGTTTGGACTATCCCCAGCTCAAAACCTGCATCTTTTAAATAATCAAGCTAATCTCTCAGGCTAACACGAAAACCCAAATGAACAGGAAGGTGTACAGAAGATGCTGAATCTAATGGCCAGCTTTAGTGGCCCAAGTTAGAGGGTAGTGAAGAACAATACTTGCCCTTCTTCCTCACCTTACCAAAAAGGACATAGTCTTCCAAGAAGTGGTCGCTAGTGAGATGACTGAAACTGGTCCCCCTCCAGTCCCATAGTGGTACTAGGCATGGGTCTGCTCACCAGTAGTAAGAATGCTAAACAAGATGTGCTTGGATAAAACATCATCAATGTTTTATGAAAAAGCTTTGTCCAATTTGAGAAAGAGAAGACACTGAGCTGACCATGATCTTTGTTCAGATCTGAGCAACTTGAAAACAGTAAATGGGAATTTGATTGCTGAGTGTCTAACAGCACTTGCACAAAAATACTGGGCACTGGATCAACACAAAGATTTGAGAGGGGCCTGCCAATAAAACTAGGAAAAAAGATTATCCAAAACTAGATAATCCATTTAGTCTTAAATAGAGATAATGGAAGTGACCACATGATCATGTAGATGACAGACATGAAGAGCAGCAGACACTGCAGAGCAGTTTTAGAGCTCAAGAACTAGGTAATTTCAGAAGAAGCTTTCTCCAGATGTATCTGTAGCTTTCTCCCGCTGTATCTATAGCTTTCTCCCTTACCAACAGGCATTTCGTCCATTGGAACACTGAACAGTTGGTCTGAAGTAAAACCTACAACCTAAGTACTGTGACAATCTACATTCCTAGTGGGTCATGTTGCTTGCTAATGTAGACATAGTCACTTAGAGGTGGAAGAATCTAATAGAAGTTTAAGGGAAACTAGGTTTAGAAACTGTGTCTCTGGAATTTGAACACGAAATCTAGACAGTCAGGACAAATCAGGAGCAGTTTGGATTTCATTATGGGTATCAGCTGTGTTGTAAATGCCAATAAAATTGTCTTACACTTTAAAGTAAAACAAATGCTTTGTAGACGAGTGTTTTCTAGAAATCAGCTTAAAATGCCTACATGAAGGAAAAGAATTATAACAGTTTCTTGCTGGGGTAGCCTTTCAGCCAAGATAAAATGGAGTGGCTGATGCCCACCACGCAACTTAGCTTTTGGGAATCTTAGTAGCTAAGTCTCTGCAAAAATAGGAAGCAACACATCTAGTAAATATTGCTATAGAAGGTGATGCCAAGTTCCAAGAGTTTCTGTTGGACTTGCTAAAGCATGACATTGTGCATTTAGACAAGGAACAGCAGAATAGTCCCAGGTCTCTCTGGAGTCTGTCACTCTTCTCACTATCAGTCAGAAAACTGCTTCACTGAGCACACAAAAGGGGAAAAAAGCAACAGAGCTTAGCAACAGCTGGTATTAAGAGGAGGAGGGAGAGGGAGGAGAACCACTGTGAAGATGTATCAGGAATGAATAATTGAATCTTTAAACAATCCCTGGTGGCAGCACCATGGTCTGTATAAACTAGAGAAAACTGTAAACATCAAAAGATTCTGCCCTGACCAGACTTAATACACTATTTTCCATAGCAAATTCAGGTTTCCCTGCTTTAACTTAAAAAGGTACTATTACGTGAAAAACGGATGTAAACTTTGCTCCTGCATCTGGACACAAACTACAACAACTTCAAGCCACAGCTTTTGACTTCTACAATGGACCTACTACATTTCAGCAGTTATGGATGCAGTGTTCTGTAAGGAGTTAATCTCTCCTGGCTTGTTCATTACACCCAACAGGAACCAACATATTGGCATGTGATCTGTAGGAAGTTTAAGAAAAGTGGGTGATGGACCAATCTGACATGGGTAGATTGTTATGTTGAAGTGACAGACATCATAAAAAAGAAGTAAGAAACAAACTTTTCTATGGAACCTAATAGAAGAAACAATAAAAGAATATCACGTAAAAAATGGACACATAGCCACACTTGAGCAGAAGCTGAACCACGGTTGCCAAATGGTTTCCATGGAGATGTATACAGCAAATCCAGCGGGAAAATGGAGCAAACTTTCACTGATGGATAATTGGGAGGAGAAATAGCTAAAAAGAGCAGAAGGAAATTGTAGGAAAGTGAAGACTCTCCACTCACAAATAGCATGAGGAAATAAAGTCAAGAAAGAGACCCTTTGAGTACAAAGTTGGAATGAAGGAGATTGTATCACAGAACAAAGAAAAAACATTTCAGTTTTAGTCACTCTGTATCTGTGGAAATCATTGCCTGTTTAAATTAGAATGGGAGAAGAACAAAATACAGTGTTCATACTGTTTTAGTATGATTAATTCTCATTTCTGCATCAGCAGCAGTGTTTATACAAAGTTTGTTCTTAAACATGTCCTTTAAAATGAGAACATAGATTTTTTTAACATGTAAAGGTGCAGTTACAGGTAAAAACATACAAAATATAAATACACAAATATGCAAAAATATCCAATTAAAAAATCTGGGCCTTAGGAATGGTAAAGTATCATTACAGAATAGCTAACATGGTCTTTGATTTTGCATGTTTAACTTAAGAAACACATTTTCAAGTATCATGCCTGATATAAGGAATCCACCTGCCAAAGGAAAAAAGATGGGACTTCTCAACTGTGTCTAATTACCAATACTGAAGACAAAAACCACAAGCTACTTGCAAATTTAAGCCAGAACAACAGCTTAACTGATTTCAAGCAGAAAGAATTTGCTCTGCGCTTCCAAAAACCAGACCCCAAATACCTCAGACCGAGCATTTAAAAATCCAGGCACTGAAAATCAAACAAACTTTTTGAAAATGTCTCAATTCCTCGTCAGAGACTGTAGGAAATTGTGACATGAAAAGTGTCTTTACTAGGGATCAGTTAACACTTTCTAATCATAGACCAAGTGATGCAGATGAAGAGAGATGATTTTAACTGATGCACGCTCCTAAAATTCAGTGGCACTTCTGAAATTTTTACTTAGATATTCTTTATCTTCGGAACAAAAATTTGTAAATTCACAATGCAAAACAAAAAATAAAAACATATGTTCGTGTTGATAATAAGGCCCAGCTGGTCTCCTCCCCAAACAGCTTCAGTAAGCGTTCAGGCACACTTTTGCACTTACAATGGAATATCTAATGCAGCATATCCGCCACACCATCGCACACACCTAGCCAGGCCAAATCTGAGAGCCGTAGGGGCACGTAAAAAAACTGCATAGAAAGTAAACTCGTATTTGTGCATTAGTAAGTACTGCCTTTAACTATGAACTGCTGCAAAAAATCATGCACTTGCTTAACTTTATGCAGCTGGGTCATAACTCGGCCTTTAACTCAGCTACCTGTGGTAGGGAAAATGCCTAAGAATTTAAGCATTTTGGGGAACCGAGTAGGTTTCAATGGGAAAATCCACGGCACATAGTGTTAGGTCCTTTTTGATCTGGAGAATGACAATGAATTCTGGCTAGACTCTTAAGAAGGTCAAGCCCCCTGAAAATCATCCAGTCCTTGGCAGCAGTTTAATTACGGAGACCTAGTGTGAAGCTTGGCTCTAAAATATTAATACGTTGGCCTGAGGTTTTCAATATAATTTCCAAATCAACTATTTCTTCACAGGGTTTGTCATATACCTAAATGTCTTCAACATCCATGTGCTAGATTTTAAAAAGATATTTGAACTGAGATTTTTCCACCTATTGTGACTCAAGTACAACAGATTTTTGTACACCTTACATTTCTAGAAGCACAGGAAAACATTTGATTTGTAACATAAATGCAGTTTTCAGAGAGGTTTAACTTACCTGCCAGAAGTCAGCGACAGTAGCAGGGAGAGGGCCCTGGGTGGCAATATATGCCGGGTTGCGGGGGTCATGGTCCATCTGGAATGAGGAGAGAGAACACAGACTGCTTTTATTTAAAAGAAAACCCCTTGCTATTTTAGAGACAAAAAGTATGTGAAGGCAGAAACAAGGGACTTCCTAAAGGACTGTCATGTCCCTCCATCCTTTATTGACAAAGAAATAATTTTATTTCTATTTGTAAGCTCAGAGGAGACCTTTTTCCATGAAAGACTGATGCTACCAGATGAATATCAGCACATTTGATGAGCAATGTTCTATGTCCTCAATATGCAGCGTAAGATCATTTCTGGTGGTTGACAAAGGCATTTATTTGAGATCAGTACTTGTGGTTTCATAGCAACCTAGGAGCCATTTGAAACATCTTTCTACACCGAGTGTTAAGAATGCTCCACACATCTAAATATGTTCTCCATTTCCACCGTGCCAGTCAAGGGCACATGTAACTAAAAAACAGCAAAAATGGGGAACAAATTCAGTTTCTGGCTTTTTCTGGTTAGCTGACTTATCTAAATGCATGGATTTGGCCTCAATAGAGGAAGTCCTGCTTAAAGACCTTAATTATTACATTTAATTCAAGGAGCGGAAAATTCACTGAGCAGAAAAAATAAAGAATCTAAGAAACAAAGCCATCAAGAGTAAATGGGATTAGTGTGTTACAATGAATGTTTTTGAACTGATGGGTGGCTTTTTTGGTTCTAAATCTTAGGATCCATTCTGCTGAAAAAGAAGATCTGCTGATGGGATTAAAAAACAAACAAACTCATTCTAACCCTGAACTGAACAAGACAAAACTTTGAACATAAAGAAAAGAGACCCAGTTCAGCTCTGAGATGTGTGAGTGTGACTCAGTGACACCGACGTCGGCAAGAGTTAACTTTTACCCATGTAGCTGAAGGCAGAATTTGTCTCAATACATGATTCTGTTATATAAGTAAAGATCTGAATAAGAATGAACGTGAGTCACATTTGCATTAACAGGCATCTACTGAATTTATTCATAGCCTATCAAAATTTTAAGTGATGGTACATGTCAGCATAAAAAAAAAGGCACCTCATAATTATATGCAACATAAAAGAGGGAAGAACCATAAAAGAACAGATGTAAGATATTCTAACAGAACAACAATATGATGAATATAGCAAAAAGAAAGAGAACACTTTTATGTTTTTAATTTTCTGATGTATAATTAAGCTGGACTTAATATTAAAACTCTCCAGGGCAGCACAACACAGGTAGAATGAAGTCACTGAATCCGTTTACAACAAAAGCTTACTTCCGATTCACTACCCATAGTTATAAGAAACCTTGACCAGGACGCCTATAATACCATCATTTTATGCTGAGCTCCATTGAGACACCTCTCTTATCAGCAAATAACTCTTCACAACAAGCAATTGCTCACAACAAATTTCAACCTTGCTTTCTTTGCCTTTTGACAAGAGCAATTCTGGTAGCAAGACATTTATTACTGTGGGTGTTTTGAGATCAGGGAAAAACTAGCTTTCTTCAGAAAGCAGTACTAGCAAAAAAACCTTAGGAACCATTTGAAAATGGGCAATTTTTTTGTTTGTTTTTGTAAGAATTGAGAGATGGAACTAAACACAGCTGAAAAAAACCAGCAAATGTGATTAAGCAAAGTCAGGCTTAAAGGGTTTTTTGCTCCATTATGGTTGAAATAATTTCCACTCTTGTTTTGTTTTGAATCCCACAGAGATCTATAGGATTTAATTGTGTGCTTAAATGTTTTCCTATGCTGGAACTGAAATCTTAGCTTAGAAAAATTGACCTGCACTGAGGAGGACTTGCTGCTCCCAGCGGAAACTGTTGTAGGCTGCATCCACTTGAAAATGATGTCACTTGTCTAACAGGCGAGAGTCTGACTTGGAAATGTAACCGGAAGTGAACACACCAAGCTTTAGAAAAATAAGAATTTACTTTGAATTTCTTCTTCAACCGAATTCGTTTGTATGTAGACATGCCAGAAAACAAAGGCAGAAGAAATCCAAGACGATGCAAATAGCGTTGTCATGGAGGAAATACTTCTCAACATTCAGCTGATAAATCAGGAATAGGCCAATCTTGGCATTTCAGCATTAATCAACCTCTGTCACAAAGGTGCTGTTGGAACGTGGCAAACATTACAATAAGCACAGAGTAGTGAAGTGTATCAGCAGTTTAACAATAATTCAAAAGACAATTACAATTATTACATTCCAAGCACATTGTGTTGCACGGAAAACAATTATGAGCAGAAAATCTTCTTTCCTGGAGCAAATAAAAGATGGCAGAAAGCCCTATCACACTATTAAATGTTCTTTAACTGAACAAAAATAAGAGCAAAGATTAAACTAATTAAATGAAATTCCTGGTTTCATCAATTTTCTATTATGTGTACTGTTTTAAAGGCCACATATTTCAAGAAAAATGGAAGAAATCACTACTCTGGTCACATTCAATTTAACGTGAGTAGGTGACTGCAAGGGACAGTTCTTGAATGTTTTTGTTATGTTCTTTTTTATTCTCTCAAGGTCACCAAGAACACCAAGGGCATCTTAATCTATCAAAGTTAACAAAAGTTTGAATAAAGAAATAAAGTCAGTAATGGGTTTTAAACTAACTAATCAAGGATCAAGAAAAAGGCTTTTTTTTAATGTCAGTAGTCATTATCTTCTTTCAAGGATCCCTTAGATTTCTCATTTCATGAAAATAAAACAGAAAACATATTCTCCAGAGAAGAATAGAGAACAGCAGGCTTCATACTATCAAGTATTAAACCAAAAAATCAACTGTTTGCTAACATTTAACATTGGAACAACCTTCAGAAATCACTCTAATAGTAATTGTTCAAAAGGAAGAAAATTTTTCCCTCTATGTCCCCATCAAAGCAGAAAATTCACCAGACTTACATCAGAAGTGGATTGAATAGCCATTTTTGAGAAAGAAAAAGCAGCAATTATTACAACTGTTCTGCTATGGTGGAATTCTCATTTTCTGCTGCAGTACAACAAAGGCAAGTCTGGTGATAATGTTTCAATCTATTTTTTTCCATGATTTTGTATTAGGGAAAGAAAGGGATCAAGGATTACTGTAACAGACCATGCAATTGACTGTGGTGATCTTCGTCACCACCACTGTCAAAAGCAAATGGAAACAAAAAGGAGGAGCATTCAGACTTACTGTTGGAAAAGAAATACTTCAGAAAACTTAACCATAAAGTCCCTACATATCAGAATGGTTAGTGGTACAACTTGTGGTTTTCTACAGGGCTTTGTACTGAAAGTTGCCTTACAGTATACTAAAGTAGGAAAAGACAGAAAGAACAGTTAGTTCCATCTTTGTTAAAGTAATATCAGACCACAATCACACCTTTGCTTTACTAAAGAAAAGCTACTTCTTTAGTTCTTCCTGCAAGAGTTCTGCCATCCAGTTGCCTTATGCTAGGACTTTGCTAGGACTGAAGAACTCTGAATTTTGTTGAGTTTTTAGATAGAAATCATGCTACTGCTTGATTTCACTGATAATGCTGATGAAATACAGCAAAATCAATACATTCTGGGAGTAAATCCTCAAATTTATTGTATTTGGACTTGAGAGAGGTACATGTGGATTCTTGTTAAGCAGTCTTCTAAAACTGTAAACTGAAGTAAAAGTGTCAATAGGCATCAATGACCATTTTGAAATCTCTTGTAAATGATATACCAATTCATTCCTGCCCTTTACCTTCCCCCTCAGCTTGTCAGATCCATACTTTCCACACAGATGTTGGTTAAGATGTGGTCTCAGTTACACCATATTTACCTTGACCTAAATCCTCTGAGTCCAGCTGGAATATTCCTAAATCATATGAGATCAGAATGAGATCCACTGTAGACTAAGTATGATGGAAAGTTGAACTCTGATTAATGCCTTAAAAATTCATACGGATTGAAGCTACTGGTAGTTTCCAGATTTTATGTGTTTATAATACAAATAAAATCTGCTTTCATAAATGCATTTATTACAGAGTATAGCAGTCACTAAACGTAAAAAAAAAAGAAAAAAATATTTGTTTTTGTAAAAAAAAGCAAATACAGATGAACTTTGTAATCACATTCACCTCAGCATTAAAATTAAAGAGGTAGACTAGTTCTCATCTTCATGTTTGAATTAAAATTTAAAACAATTTTAAAATCCTTCCTTTAAAACCCCTAATGGAATGAAAGAAGTAAATTTGGTTGTGAATGCCATTATGAATTTCAAAGTATATTCTTTGTGATGAAATTTGTATGCTGTGTTTGAACAAACTGCCATGCTAATGACATTCCTCAGTCTGGTGTCTTCAATAACAAGCAAACTGAGTTTTTAAATGTAGTTGATGGGATTTTTTCTCTCTCAGACACCCTATGAGGAAAAACAGAATTCCCATTTACTTTCATGACCTCTGATTTAAAAGCAAAGATTGCACATTATTTACTACTGGATGATTTTCCCGAAATTTAATGAGGACTAAGTGCAAATATGACAGATGTAATTATCACAGTTTTATTCTGCACAGTCAGGGTCTCCTTGTGCTGTAATTGCAAGCCTTTCATTCAGTTGCCGATAGCAGAGTTATTATCATAGTACTTTATGTTATTTCAGAGAGAAGGGAAACAGATTTCTACCCTACTTTTACCCTGCAAATTCTCCTAAGGACTCATTTTGCCTGGCCTCACGCTATAGTGAAATTAAAGACCTACGGGAAGAACTTGGATTAAATTTCTGCTAATTCTCCTCACTCCCTCCCAACCACGGCGAGGCCATCAATCTAACCCCAGTTTTCACAACATATTGGAGGGCAAGGAAGTCTTGAGGGGGGTAGCATTTTTTAAAAAGAAGAAACATGTGGGCAGGTGGCCAGCTCATTGTCTAGCGTGGGGACTTTTTTACGGTGTACTGCTGCACTCATTTAGACTTAAGTTAAGGTTGAGTGAGCCCCAGCTGGAGACTGGACCACTGACCCAGAAGCTGGAGATACCCAGCGACATGTACACGACTGGAAGCCTCCCTATCTGAAGCTCAAATATAATTACTTTATTTTACAGTCTTCCCTCACCAGACATCTCACACGTGCAGGGAGGAAAAATCCTCTTCCAGTCAGTTCAGATTGTACTGATCCTCTGCTATTAATGCCCATCTTGCAGCTCACTACAATCCTCACTTCTAACCCAAGCGCTGCAAGGTGCAAAAGCACCAGAAACATCACTGCATTGACATGATAATTACTGAGGTTACTTAAGTTGAAAGGCAGCAGTCTGAAGGAAAGAAATGGTAGGATTTTTGCAAGAGCAAATAAAGTCAGACTTACTGGTACTCCACATCCACTGTACGCTTACAAAGACATTGATGAAATGTGTGTCTGCTAACTGAAAATATCTCAAATAAACAGCAGTAGTAATAGCACGTAAGTCCAGCTCAGGCTGCAATGGCTGCACAGCCACAGTAAATATTGCAGAATCAAGTGCACAATACAATATTCCAGTAGGCTTCTGAGGTGAGGAGTAGAACTGAAAGTCTCTGTCACTACAATATTCTACCTCATTATATAAAAATAATAGCAGATTAACAAATATATTTACGCTAACCTGAAGACATTTAATTTGTCTTGACATGAAACAGTTTGCAGGGAATCTTTCCAAAGCATTGGCTTGCAAAGTAGTGATTTCCTCCTACGAACCTCTCACTGCATCACCTTCGGGAAACACACGTTTAATCTATTGCTTTCAATTAACAAAATCATAGAGTTATAGAATGGTTTGGGTTGGAAAGGACTTCAAAGATCATCTAGTTCCACCTCCCCTGGCCCAGGCAGGGACACCTTCCACTAGACCACGTCACTCAAAGCCCTGCCCAACCTGGCCTTGAACACTTTCAGGGTTGGGGAATCCACAACTTCTCTGTGCAACCTGTTACAGTGCCTTACCACCCTTACCATAAAGAATTTCTTCTACTGACTTAGTGAAACAAACTCACAAAACCATCTGGAGCATCTCTTTCCTTGGAATAACAGGTCATCTACACAAATGTGGGCTGAGGCACTCCTTCCCACACAGCAGGTTCTCTATCCTGCCATGAAGAAGAGTTTATCTTGGCAGTTTTTCATGGCTATGCAAGACATTGGGTGCTTGTCTCAACCCAATGAAACACTTGTGCACCCACTTATCTCTGAGCATAGCAATATTTCTGTAAGAGATACAGAGACAATCATAAGAATTTTGCTTCATAGGTGTGACTTGGTTTTTTTTGACAAAACTCTTGAGTCTGGGAAACCTACAGAAAAGAAGTACCTTCTAACTTTCCAGACGAAAACACCCTTAAGTGCTGGATGGGAAAGCAAGATTACAACCCCCTGTAAAATCATGACAGTTAAAGCTGTGGAAGGAGAGACCCTCTGCCTGCATTTGCTTTGGGCATCCTGACAAAGCAAATCTCTTCCCAGTTATGCCAATGGGGTATCTTGGTTCTGCCTCTCCATCCCCAACACTAATTAATCTAATACTTTTCTCATCAGTGTAATTAATTACCAGAATTACAATTGCAACAGGCATATACACACATGCAGGAATTTATCCCTCCCACAAACAAATTTCTGTACTAAAACCAGTTAAGCTGTGTCTACAAAGACTTTGGGGCAGGTTGCAGGAGCCCATCTTGGTTATTTGGTAAAAACACAGTATCTACTGCTGCCAGTGCTGAACGTGGCTTAGCACGGTCTACAGATGCTGTAATTCCACTTCTGCACCATGTTGTAGTCATGTGAATTACAACCAAGCTCTTACAAGAATACAATATCTCACTTCCAGTTAACACCTCCCACTTCTGTGCTTGAGACAAAACCTCTCAGCTTCTACTATCAAATTACGGCTTGACCAAACATAACTCACTGAGTGCGCCCTGAGGAAAGGCAAAAAGAGCACTGGGGCCCTACAGCTGGGCCGTCGGGCATGATTTTATAAGCAGGATACATATTCTTTGGACTGCCAATGATTTCTGATGTTCTGCTGATCCTGGGGCCAGTTAGAGGGTGATCTAGTCAGAGATATATTTAAAAGTCCAAAACTTGCCCTAATCTGTGCACATCTTCTCTGTCTTCTAAAATGACAGCTGACAATCCCTAAAGCATGCAGCTGCTTTGGTTTACCCTCCACCCTAAGCCAAAGACAAAAGCATCCTGAAGATGTTTGTTGGGCTCTGGGTATTTTTTAACTTTTTGAATAAAACTTTTTTTAAGGAAATGAAGCTTTTGAACTCTGCTGAAAGCAACAAAAACAAAGTTCAAAGAACAGTCTTTATGTAGTTGTGGGTTTTTATAAGAAAAAAAAATATTGTCAACAACCTTGGAAGGAAGCAGCCTGTAATTTCATGCTGTTGCAAATCGTCAGCTGCCTTGCCCACACAAAGTGATTTAACTGGGGGAGTGATACTCCCCAGGAAAATGAGCCAGTAATTGCATACACAGCCCACTGCAGCGAGATCTAATTCAGCATCCTAAGTTCTTTCTCATAAAGTTTCCCTATAACTTTTTAGTGCCTAATTAATGTGACTAAGAACTATGAGCAAAAGTGACTCCCATACTACCACTCTCACAGAGGTCAAGGACACAGTGCCTTCTTGCTCCTTCTAATGAATATCATGACACTACCACTGAAATGCTACGACAGGGCAATGCTACTGGCTCTATCATACCTGTTTTGTGTCTAACAATAGAGACCTTTTCTCCCTATCACTTTTCACAGACAAGAAAGGATTCATATTCGACTTGCCTAGGGTGAGAAAGGGCAGCTGGGCCATGCTGGAGCATTCAGAGCCAAAAATTGGATTGACCTATTTCGCAGTTCGAATTACTACACAAGTGATAAGGGATCTCGTTCTTGCTTTCAAAACAGCAAGGTCGGAGAAGAACTGGGAGAGCTACAGAAACACCAAGCTATGCATCTGCAGGGTAACAGAGGAAGAAAGGTAAGAGGAGGTGTCACTTCCTGCTGCAGAAGTTGTTCAGAAGCCCGTAGAGCTCAGCTCTCCGTGCCTACAGAAACCATTCCTCCTGCAACTCTAGCTAATAGGGCAAAGCAAAAAAGAACAAGCTAGTTTTACCTCCTCAGAGAAGGAACAGCTCCGCTAAGGGTATATCACTGAATTTTATAATCTGGAAGTTAATAATACCAAGTACAGAAAACCTGACAGTATTACAAGCTAGATCAACAACTATCTAGTGACTTCATTTTCTTAGTACATAAACTTCAAGGTTATTGCATGCACTTCCTCTTCAATTTGAAAGGACAGCTGAGACATCAGTTGTGAGGTGCTCACAACTAGAGGCTGCACAACCCGAGCAGTGAGGTGCCTCAAGTTACCACATTTTGACAATAAGGAAAGACAAGGACTGACTATTTGGGTTATTTCTCATAGGTTACCATACTTACAATTGGGCTAGCATTGATGTAGTCTGAATTGTCGTGGCTGTTTTCAGCTTTCAGACATATCCTGGAATGATCATCTGCAACGGAGAAAATAAGAGAACAAAGTTTTTGTACAAGTATTCTAGCAATTCTAAGTTAAGTTAAACAATTCAAAGTCAGATTAACATGCATTTTGAGACAGGCAAGCGGTAAATATCAGAAAGGCTATTTCCTTTTGACTCCCAACCTAGCATAGCCTTGACACAGCCACAGTGTCACAACCTGACTCAGGAATGAAGCACTAAGATATTTCAGAGGCTGAGTATCAGAAAGCTTGTCTTCATGAGATGCCACATGATGTGCCACAACCTCCCATAGGAAGAAGGGGAATCTCAGCTGCTCAAGGAGTTTAAGATTTAAACTAGGCAAATCACTAGAAAAAAAAAAAAACAGTATTACAGAAAACACTCCTGTGTTGTGTTTGCAGGGTCATGGAAGAAGTAAACTGATGGACTTTGTCCACCTGACTTCTCTATAAAATGAACAGCAGGAACATCAAAGTACTATTTAGAGCTGGACAGTAAATTAATCTGTCCTGATCAAAGACCAGTGCTGTGTGGTGCTACGCTAGTGATGTGTGGATACAATATGACTTGGAGATGATCTTGGGAGAGATAAAATGCAGATAACAACTGTATCTAAGAGTACAACTGGAGCACATATAGACATCTTGCACTGTTGGTAATGTAGCTAGTTCAGACACCACTAGTAATCTCTGAATATAGACTTACTCATGTTGTTTGTCCATCGTCAAGATTCTTTTATCATTTTTTAACTTGTGTTTTTACTGGTGCTCAATTATGTTTAGAGATGGAACACCCCAAACTCTACTCCTTTTTTTTTTTAACTTCAGGATATATATAATGGATAGGCTTGATTAGTCCATATTTAGACAGTGACATTGCAGATGTTTGCATCTGTTCCAGTCATCTAGACTCACTTTCTGCTAAAAGACAGTAAGTATTTCTATGTCATGAATCATCTCATCCTGATATAGCTGTCTCAAACAGGCCAAATTGCACTTGAGAAGTGCCCATTTCTTTCCATTGAAGAAAGAAAGACCAGGCCACACACAGATAATTTATGTGAGAGATGTCTAAGTCTTTACATATGAATCTCAAACAACTTGTACCTGATACATAACCAGCACAATTTATTCTTCTCAGCAAAGCTACCCTGCACAGTATTGTAGTGAGAGGTCGCAGACCTGCCCTTTCTGTAACTCCCTACAGAACACGGATACTGATGTTTTGAGAGGATCTTTCTACCAATTATTCAAATAGACAAAATAAGAGCACATGAATACACCTTGTCCCACTTTGTGTCTTGTCTAGTGGCCTTTGACACCACTCTTGACAGCAGATTTCCAAGTTGGCTTTTTAAACTATTGAGTACCAATCACTATTTTAATAATGAGGAACAATAAATGAGTTATCAAACATTGTGAGTACCACACAGGAAAGTAGAGACAGAGGGTCTTGGCTCTGCTTAGGTTTACTGACCAGTAATGTCATGTCAGTTCAATATGTGAGCAAGACAAAGGTGTGCTTGCATGAGTGTTGTGTATAGTCACTCAATCTCATCAGCAAAATGTATCCACCAATGTGAGCAGCCTTCTCCCGGAACAAGATTAGAGGTGACAAGTCATGTCGAATGAATGAGGAACCATTCTTTACTATTAATATAAAATTATTTCCTCTGGTAAGGTTTCAGCACAATAGGGGAATGAACAAGATGAGAAAGGGAACACATTCATGCACATTATTCACCACTGCACAAAAAATTCAAAACATAAAAATGAACTTGTGACATCTGAGATCTTGAGGCTACCCAAGATTTTATATAGAAAGCTTTACAATGAGCAGTGTCACAGAGTGCTTGAAGAACAACAGCTCTGAAATCTTTTTGCAGGAGATATGCAGGTTGCATGCACTAAATGTGGTCTCTCATGTATCTTAAGTTAAGTAAGCACTCAGGATAAGCCCCATTCATTGGACAGCAAAAGTGTTTGAACTAATCACCAAGGAAAATGTGTGAAATGCTTTCAAATGGATGAGGAAGAGAGAGCAGACAGTAATTCATCAGTATTTAGCAAACAGATGACAGTGTGACTCTCCAATAAAGTCAAGTGTCAGATCAGTAACTTCAGGATCCTGTTTTTAAAAAACATAATAATCTTTTATCCAGACCCTCTGAGCTAGTGTACCATATCATTATCCTGCTGTCTTGGACAGTTTACCAGAGGGTGAGACATGTTAAGTCTTTAGTAGTGAAAAGGTGGTGAGACTTTGTATTTGCACTCAGAAAAAAAAAGTGTGCAAAAAAGGTTGTACATGTGTTTTCTGCATATATCAAGAGTTTGCACCCATGTGTGCTTCAGTTGCAGCATCAAGCGTTCATATTGACAATGAACAGATTGTGCTTGTCTATGCCTGTTATCACCTCAAAGCTTCTAGGAACTAGCATAATAGCTCTTCAGAAACAGGCAGAAAAAGAAGAAAAAAAAAAAAACCTGAATACCATGCACACCCGTTTGTTATGTTAACAATAAGCAACTATGGGAAGAACACCAAATGTACAAGATTTTTTTTTTTTGTAAACTGCATATTGATTATGATAGAAGCAAGGAAAGAGAAACAGAAGAAGCAGGAAATAAAAGGAAGGAAGGGGATGACAGACAAGGAAGATACATAAGATCAATCTAAAAAGTGAGAAAGAAAGATGAATGAAGAAATAGAGAGGAGAGTGATGGTAATAAGGAAGTGAGAGAAAAGGCAAATGCTGTTACTAGCTACTGCAATCTGGCCAAGCTACAACAAGTCACCATTTCAAATATCTACAATAGCTACTGCTGAATGCTGAAACACTTTGCATCTGCTATTGCTCCAGCCAAGCCACAGCTGAAAGGAAAATAAAACGTATAGATGAATATGTGCGGCAGAGAGAGGCTTCCTAAACAAGAAAGCTAGTACTAACCTATAGCTGAGGAGAAATATAGCACAATGCTTTCTTTTATATACATATAAAATATAAAGTATAAAATATAAAGTGTAAAATATAAAGTACAAATTATAAAGTATAAAAGATGGAGGATAAAGGATAAACTATAAAGCAAACACACATGACAGTGCAGTGTATAAAACCTCAATTTATATACTGAGAAACCTAAGTTTTAGAGTCTAGTCACAGATACCTTCTTTATGTGAATGAAGTTACAGTTCACGGGGCTTGATTTAGTTGGCTAAACATGAACACACCATACCATTTGAGAAACTATAGATTTTATAAAGATAACAGATATGACACAAGACCTAAAGACTTGTCTCCTATTGGTCCAGTGTCTGAAGCTCACATGGGACATCCGAGGGCATCCTACAGCTATTCATTTCACTGTAAACCAAAAATCCTCTTTTGGCCATTGCACAGCTCTCTTGATGTCATGGCACTGACAAGCTCTTCACTGGCTGTAACAGGTGCTGTGACACCTGGCTCACATGGAGGCAGCTAGATGGAGACATTTAAATTTAGGCATCAGAGAACTGACTGAATGCCTCAGTGTAGGTCTCTAGTGATATCTGAGGTGCCCTAAGGACACTCAGGCTAGCAGCTAGGAGGGCACAGGTCTCCCATAGAGCCTATGTTATACCAACTAAATTCCTGTGTTTAAACTCCATTGAGTGCCAAACATCATATCTATCTAGATTATTTAAACAGTGACCAGTGCTACAGTAGTATATGATCTCATAGTCTTTTGTTTATCTCACAGTGGCCCTGTGAGTTAATGAAGACCTATTACATTTTTTGTTTTTCAGGTGAGGATTGAAAGCTTCGAAAAATACCTTTCACATCTTACCTAATTCTCTATGTCTTCTGTTTCCTTTTAGTCTGACAGTTTTGAAGGAACAGAAGCAACAAAGGCTGGACACAAGGAGCGTAGGTAACTTTGGGTTGTCTGAATCCAGGCATCACAGAGCAGAGTGAATCTCACAACAATCAACCTGGCACATTCTGCCTGGACTGTCATTCTCTTCCTTCTACATTTAGACTGATTTTTTTTACAAAGCACTATACAGAACTACACTGAAGTAAGACAGTGAAGAACTACTGATGAGCAAAAGCAGACTACTTCAGGAGTAGTCTGAAGACTGTGAAGAATCATAACTTGTCGATTATCATTATTTTGCCCATAGGTTATTTGCGCAAAATGGAATGCTTCTCAGATCTGAACTGAAATCAAGTTAATTTATTCCAAAGCACTATTTGTACATGCATTACTGATATGGCAAATGCACACACGCAGGGCAAGTACCCTCTGCTTAGGTGATCCCATCCTCGGTGCACATCCTCTGGCCGTGCTCTGACTGCACACAAGCCTCAGAGCTGGGTGCACACCCTGTTCCCAAATGCTTTGGTTTCCTTTAGAGGAAAATCAAAGCAGAGAGGTAGCAGGTTGCTCTAATATACACCATGATTCATGGACACAGCTATGGCAGACAGCTTTTGACAGATTTTCACTGCAAGAAGTTGTTTGCCAAATGTTTAAAATATCTATATGTATCTATGTATACATAAATAACAACATACAGTATTGACCCTATTAAGATGTTTTTATTTTGCAGGGATGCAAGAAGAGAAAATAAAGTTGGGAAAGCCTTTTTTTGGACATAACAAATTGAGCTGCTCATGTGTTCATACACGAAAGAAGGTATCTCATTGCTTTAAATTATAGCAACCTGTTTGTTGGTTGGGTAAAAGGATGCAGTTTTCTTAATCGAGAAGGTCCAAGTTACTTCAATTGTTAGAATATTTTAACTAGTAATTAATTAAGTGTAGTGTCAAGGTGTGCTGCTAACGAATATTTTAAAAGCTGTTTGTAAACAGACAAGATATGCATAAGAATATGATAAAATTGTGAGATTAAAGATAATATTAATCTAGAAATTATAGCAGTTACATAATCAGTAAAAAAAATCATATTATTTTAAGACTGGTTAAGAAAGGAAAACAGAAAGTAAATACAACATGTTATTAAAGCTTCTTTGAAGCCTTCTTAGGATGAAATCTTTTACATGAATTGGCAGTCTTGTCCTACCTTGTCAAGGTGATCATGAATATGAAAGGGGTAAGGAAATGCTAACAAGGCATTACTCTGTGAGGGTACTTTGAATGTAGCATAACAACTTGTAGCATATCAAAAGCATATCAGCTTTGCTTCTTAATTTATTATGAAGCAAATCTGTGACTTTTTGCTATAGTTTTAATGTCAAGCACAGGCAAAAAAAAAAGTGGGCAAACTAGGCTCTTTCTCATCTAAGTCTAATCTTAGAGTCTACAATAACCATCACCTTATCAAAATTTAATATTGTTTAAACTCTATGCCACACTTTCCACCCATCATCAAAGTAGTTTTTAAGGGTACAACATGATAGCTGTTCACAGCAACTTCAGAAAGTGAGGGCAGGTAATTTTGTGCAATTCAGTCAAAAAGGAAAGTTCCCAGTTCACTAATAGCTCTAATAGAAGTTTCCACCTTGTAACAAAGCCAAAAAATAGCATTTTACTCCGGTAAAAGTACTAAGGGATTTTAAATGTGCTAAAATACTTCTAATTAAAGCTTCGGATAAATTGCAGCCAGCCTGTCAGTGTCCAAACACCTTCCCAGGTAGTACTTATTCAGTCTAGACTCAGCAGTGGGAAGGATGGGCACAACAATTTGCCATGGAAGAAGCCATGGGCAGAGACTTGTCAGCTGAAGGCTGATCAATGTCGGCTGATTCATCCACTTGTTACAATGTGATGAAAAGAGACAGACTATCTTAGCTCTGAAAATAGTTCAGCTCCCTAGTGTGGCATGACACCCAAGCTAAAAATCTCTGCTCTTTAGCACTGCCGCAGCTATGTTACCTCTGCATTCAGAGCTAGAACGGTCTAGTCTGAGGGTCCCTATCTTATTGCTCACTGCATCATGCAGACACGTTTCCTACATTGGCTGAATAACCAGCATCCATTTCTGGCAACACTTGTAGTAGCTCCCATGCTGTCTCCAAGGCAGCAACCAGAAACAATCTGGCTTAATTTATGAGCAGGGACTTGGAACAGCTTAGGACAGTCTGACTGTAAGTCCATATCAAAAAGAACACTTTAAGCAGGAGGATCAATTTGGATCAATACACATTATCATGGAGCAATTTTCACTTCCTATCATGTTGGTTAAATGCTATTTTTTCAGGATGAAAAAGCGCACAGAAGTCTTGCACTCCTTTAACTTTCACGGTGACTTCTTTAGAACTTTCCAACAGATCTGATCCCAAAACACATGGCAGTAAGCAAACTATTGCTGTTGCCCCAAAAAGCTTTTGACAAGCATCATATTGTAAAAAAAAATTTTTCACACTGAGGGTGGTGGGACACTGGCACAGGTTGCCCAGAGAGGTGGTGGATGCCCCAACCCTGGAAACGTTCAAGGCCAGGTTGGACGGGGCTCTGAGCAACCTGATCTGGTTGGAGATGTCCCTGCTCCTTGCAGGGGGGTTGGACTAGATGACCTTTAAAGGTCCCTTCCAACACAAACTAATCTATGATATTTACTCAGAATTCATACGGCCAAACTACTGTACTCTTCTCCTAAGCAGTAAAAGACTGCAAGAAGAACCTCAACATAAACAAGAGAGCCAAACCCTGCTGAAGCAAATGTGCAAGGACTGATGGGCTCAGTTAAATTATCTAGTACTTCCAAAGAATCTTCACTCTAAATCTGGCTCTGACATTTACTTAATCTGTTACCTGTCATTTCCCCATTTCTAAAGGAGGCACAGTACTTACTCAAGGCTCTCATAGGGAAAATTAATGTTTTCAGGGCACTTTAAAATTTAAAATAGCTACATATGTTTGCCAAGCTACCCAGCTGGATTGTGGGCACACTGACTGAGAGCATTTTTGTTGCTGTGGACTCTGCATATATTCGCAGTTTCAGTTTTGTTTCATTGGTTGCTTAATAAAATGTGTGCCCATAGATTACCAATGCAATCTATGAGATACATATATTTGCATAGGAAAAATATGTTCCTTTTATTTCAGGCTTAGAAAGGTGGCTGCTTACAGGAAAGAGCAGATTCTAGGAATATAAACACTGGCTGCTTTTTTTTTTTTTCTTTCTCTTTTTAGCCCAAACCTAGCAGAGAGAGAAGCCAGTTTGCAAGCTTATCCACTGAAGCCTAAAGGGACTCATTCAGTACAGCTGAGTATCTGATAAACAGACCGTCTAGCTCTGATTACAGACTGCTGGTATTACTGTTGGATGGACATGATACCAACTTGTCTCAACACAAGCCAAACTTCTTTCTGTTCAATGGCTACAGATGCCACTCTTGTACAGAAAGTATATTCCAGCATTGAAAAGCGTTCTGGCTATTGAATTTCATGAGACAGCGCAGCTGCAGCAGCAGTGCTATGTGACATAACTGTGCATTTTTTATAACATATATGCAACTTATAAGGATATAAACAGTGTCTGATACCACAGCAGGACATGCACCCAGCCCATAGTTAGAGTTTTCTAGCACACATATAAGCTACTCTGTACTCTGTTTGCCTGTCATCTGTAGTTTTCAAACCACTATGCAAAGGATATTGAGAAAAGCATAAAGAACTTAAAATGCAATCACCCAAATTAAAGTGTACATACATGGTACTACAGCCCGCGAGCGATTCTTCTGGGTATTTTCCTCCTGCTGTGCAACGGTGGTGGCATTGGGTTCAGCCTGATAAGCACAAAGAGCTTCCCACTCTTTCTCCAGACGATTCTTGTTTTTCAGATGATCTTCCATGTAGGACTGGAATTAAAAGAATATTGTATTAAGCATTGACTTATCCAGGCTCAAAGCTAAGCTGAAAGGATGTATCTCAGGATGGAAAGCAGAATGGGAAGACCTGAGGTATAACTCAGGGCTTTTCCAAATAAGTACTTGCTCAGAACTTGTTTCCAGCTTTCCCAACTGCTGAAAGCTCAGAGTGTTTGACTTTATCCTAAAGGGAGGGAAGAATGGTCATAGGTGAAAAACTTAAGCACACGAATCCTGAGCTTCGGGGACAAAACACACTCAGTCTTATGGCTAACTCATTCACTTAGGAGAGTTAACCTCAAGCTTATTTGTGCTCTACAAAATGAGAACGCTAACATGTACCAGTGCTAATAGAGAAGAAATGCTTGAAATCCCCAGATACTGAGCTTCAGGAGAGAACTATTTCTTCTTCATCACCTAGAAAAGGTATGCCCAAATGTCTCTTTATTCAGGCAATGAAAAAGAAACAAAAGTCCATTGATAAAAACTACTTACTACAACAGCTCACATCAAACCAAAGGCTTCTAAAACTAAAGTTCAAGCATATACGCAAGTCACAACAATGACACAGCTGTTGAGGAGCATTAAAAAATTGCCAGTTGAAATGTCACTGCTCAAGTACTGGGTCATCAGGAACTCGTCCTGCATGTGGACTGGCACAGAGAGAGCCTTGAACTGAGAAGATGCTGTTAATGAATATTAATAAATAAAGACTGTACCTGGCATTCAGTAAAGACAACAGTGTCACAGCAAGCATCTCCAAAGAAAATTTAACTGGCTGATGGCCCATCAGAGTATGTTGGCCCAGATCTTAAGTTTTTGCAGATCTCCCACAGCTAGAGATTCAGTACAGCACTGAATCAGGAATTCAATCCAAAGGTTTGACAAAGGTAAACTAAAACCCTATTCCTTCACTCCATGGACCAGCTTGTCTTTCGCCACACAGGAGCTCTGCTAAAGCTGTCGCTTCACAGCGCTTCCCATCCCACCAGCGAGGGAGGAGACTGCTCTCTCTTTCAGCTTCAACATTTTTTTTAGTTACAAAAGAGCCCCTGACACACAGCTTTGTTTTGTGCAGGGTTTGCTGGGTGTGTGCATCTTTACATGAGATTTGTAAATCAAACCTTTTACTGAGAAGCAATTCAAGAAGCGACGCTTCCAGAAAGGATATCTTTAAGGACACGGAAATACACTGCGCTGGAAAAAAGGTTTCTAAAGGAGGTAAAAAATAGTGGTGGCCTAGATACAATCAAAACACTTGCTGTGTGATTGCTTCTTTTCTATAACAAAGGAAAAAACATCACAGTGGACAGAGCTGTGACCTGACAGATGTGGAGCTGGGAGAGCTGCGTGGCCCCGTCATGTGTTAGGGGAGCAGGTCAGCTAACATGTTCCCAGCCTCAACCTGCAAATTAATGGGAGGAAACCATCTTCTGATAGTTTGCTTGTCCTTGCCGAAGGCTGTTGCTACTGGGGAAAGGATAGAGGCTAAAGATCCCGTTCTTTTCTCCTAGTAAATCTGTGCCCGGACATGTATACTGAATGTAATAAAAAAAAAAAGGATAATCCCTCCTGAACAGAGACTAGTTGGTATATAAGAATTTTGCTGAAGCAAAGGGAAAAACCAGCAAAAGTTAACACCACCACTAAGCCAAGATTCCTGGCTTCAGAGAAGCTGTTTAATGCACAGCAGGCAGAGATCAGGCAGTCAAGGACCAGCCCATAGCATCTTCCCATTTTAAACCACAGTTTAAAATCTGATTCATTTTGACATCCTCATCACCAATGCCCCATAGACTTCAGGGACATTTTATGAAGATATACAGATCTGCCAACACTGAATCTCTCCAAAATACTGAGAGATCCACAAAGCTGTAGGAAAAGGGCCATGAACATCTGATTCCTAAGGCAGGGCTGTAGGTAGCAAGGAGCTTCTTGTTGGCTCCAACTTGTTTATTTGATTATTTCCAGGACTGTATTTTAAAAAGAATTTTAATTTTCTTTTTAAATCACCAAATATGTCACAGTTAAGGTAATCTGATTGTTTTCAGAGCACATTAATTTTTAAATAACTCATCTCTCTTTGAAAAGGAATACTCTTTTTATTGTTACCTTCCTTTTCCAGGGAATCTTGAGTGTAAAGAGAAATGAATGTTCAAATGAAAACACAGTGAAATCAACCAGACAACCACTTTTCGTGTGGTCTCTACACCTGCATTGCATGGATCAGATTCACAGGGCACCTCCTGACAGATCTTGAAAAGGCGTTTGACTATTTGAACGGACTCATGGAAGGCTCTGCGCAATATGAACATCTGCTTTACACACGTTTAAAAAAGCTACCAAGAAAGAAGCTTGTTTTAAAACATTCAGAAGTCAGACAATTGTCTCAGAGTTAAGTAGCCTTTCATTTACAGTCCTTCAGAGCCCCTGCGCTCATTCTCATTTTGCTAAACAGAAGCTTAGTAATTTTGAAACACTCTCTTGGGAGCTGAGGGATGTACATTAAATTGAGTGGAACTTCTGATATTTTAAAGATTGTATGTCTCCTCAAATCCATTCCTTAATTAGGATGTTTTCATGAGACATTCTGCAGCATTTGCCTGGTACAAAAGAAATTCATTACCAACATGTCAAACATGCACATGATTTTCCTTGTCCCAGAGCAGCAGGTAAAATAAATAGAGATTGTCACCACTCTTAGTGTAATGCTCCTCAAAGCCTGCTGAAAAAGGTAGAGGTCTGGTCTCACCAATATGTCCACATGAAGACAAGTCCTGCAATCCCAAGTACATGCCATTATTTAAACAAACACTGTCTGTTTGGTCAGATCTCCTGATGTACCTTAAATTTCATTAAGTCTTAATTTTCCTTCCACATGGCCTTGCTTGCAAGGACAACTGGTAGCCCAGCTCATACTTTCTCTTGTATGCACAGATGAGACACTCTTATTACCAAATATGTTATAAGGATAAGGAGGATGCATTATGGAGAGAAGGATGTGTTGTAAAATCTGTTATTATTGTGCGAGACATGCCAGTCATGAGGCAAAAGATGAGCTTTCAGCCAGCGGATTAAAAACTGTCCCAGGGACAATGAATCTCTGGCCAAGAGAACCAGTGCCAGTGGCAAATACTAAGACAGAGACAATGTGCCTGAATATAGGCAAAAATACAGAGCACAGTGGCCTGGCTTGGCTTTGGTAAAGCTTCCTGAGCTTTCGGTTGATGTTGTAATATAGCATCAAATTACTTTATTTTTCTTTAATTTTTTTATTTACTCAAGAAGCGGCATCTAGTCCATGCTCTGTGACTAAATTAAGGTTAACAAATATAACAATTAAACCCAAAATATCGGTTAATCTCCCAATACCGTCCTCAGAGACAGTATGGTTTGCAACTGTCAAGATATTCTAAAAACACCTATTTTATTAGCTGATGCTCAGCTATTACAAAAAGCAATTATTTTTGACAACATACTTGCAATACAGTACTTGATGAGACACACAGCTGAGAATGTCTCTTTTAATGAAAAGATGGGCAACTGTTCAATTGACAGACCTCAACAGGTCTAATCAAACTTCAAATGTCAGCTGAAGAAGTGGATGGGACATTATCTTAATCCTCGTGAAGGGTGGGCGCTCAAATCCACACCTTTCACCTAACAGCGTGAGAGTCACTGCCTTCAAACCACTGCTGCTTTTTCCAGAGATGCAGAAAGCCAGGCAGTGCCATGGTCCTTCACTGGGATCCTCTGATGGAATTTGGAGAGGACAGAACTGGCCTTAGCTGTTTTGTAGCAAACTGTGCACTAAATGACCATACTTTAAACAATTTGTTTTGTTATTCTCCCCACTTAAGTAAAGGCTTTTTTTGCGTTTGTTCCTTGCTCACTTGTAAGTTACATTGTTCTGGCACAGGACACCCCGGCATTTTTGCTATTCTGCTTAAACCAGTTTGTCTTCTTCAGTACATATTGCATTGACTATATGTAAGAGGAAAACTTTTCTGTGTAAATCCAATTTACTTTCCACACAACACATGATTTTCTGCTTCCTTCTTCTGGCTTAATACCTTATCATTAGTGGCTTCACAGCAAATTTTTCCGTTCCCACTCACATTACTCGCAGTGCTATAGAAATTAGAGACGGAAGAAGCCTATCTGATTAGCTATTTCCAGGCCTTCAAATAATGTCTTGTTTCTTGTACTGCACTAAGAAACTTTGCTAACATTTAGGTGCCCTGTATCTAAAGTAGAAGCCTAAAACACAGCTCATGACTGTTCCTCAGGACACAAACTGTTCTGAACTATACATTGTATTCCTAGAAATACTCAAATATTTTCAATAGTCCTCATCTGAGATGGCTTTGTCATGGGAATGCCAATAGTATTGCTTTTCTATTGCAAACTTAACTTGCTACCCATTGTCACCAACCCATTTGTTTCAACCCCAGTCTACTTAAACAGAATATTGCTGTTCTGTATAACTTCCACTTGTACATATTTCAGTGTTTCCACAGATCGTGAATTAACGGATCTATGCAAACTATAGACAACTCTTCTTGTGGCTTTTTTCTTCAAAGATACTTCAACTTTATTTGTTGTATGTGTTTTCAGGTCTAAGGGTTTCAAACTTTTGAATTACTCCTCTGTCATCACTTCTGTGCAGAACTTTAAACTGTGATACCACTTGTAGAAATCATTAAGTCACTTGCATCCGCTTCCAGATCATTATTTTAAAAGTTAGATATAATTGGATCTAACAGTAATTCCTGTACTCTGCCAGACACTCCCATACATAGCTTTGATCACTACTCTTTGTATATCATCCTTTATCCACATTTCAATCCACATAATTTTCTTCTAAAAAATTGACATTAATTTTTCAATTAACTATTCATGAGACAGTTTCAAGGCTTTATTAAAATTTGGATATATTACATCTGTTGTTTTTGCTTCATCTACTGGTTTTCTAATTTTAGTTAAATAAAAAGCAATCAAGTTTGTCCAGTCAAGATTTAGTCTTTATAAAATTATGCACATTCTTACTCATTGTGCAGCTATCCACTAGAAAGGATGGAGATTAGCAAATGCACAAAGGAAGGACTCCAGCCTTCCCCATCCTCTTAAATGAGACCCTCACACTGATCTCCCTTTTATGCCATTGAAAAATCTCTCACTAGATAATCAGCAATTTCTTTTTTAATACGTGTTCCATTATTTTCTAGGGCTGGAGTCTGGACTCAGGGAATAGCAATAGAAAGGTTCATTTCTCTTCTCCTCTTTCCTCCTCCCGACTCCTCTTTTATAAAATTATGATTACTTTATTCTTCTCTTCTGCTGCACCCACACTTGTCCTGATCTGCTCAAATAAAGCTCCCTGAGATAAGTGTCACTGTTAGAATCCTGAGCCATATTCAGACCACGCGGGGCACCACAATATTTGTTCACATTTTCTAAGCATTTCTCGCATCTCCTAAGACACTTTCACCGTAATATTGAAGTTACTTTGGGCTCTTCCTTGTTCACAGAAGGTCGGTCTTTCTCTCTGAGCTGCCATGGTGTTCTTGCAGAGGCTGAAGAACACTTTTCCATGAATAATGCTGTCAGTGGTGCCCCATGTAGAAGAAAACATAAGAGCAGAGCCAAACTATGCCCATATTTTTCCTACCTTTCTTCCTTAACAAAGCAGACCTTAAATAAAGAGAGGATGCCCTATCTCAACCAATTTAAGTCTTTCAATCAACCAACACATTAAGAAAATCCATTTTCTCCAATAGTTACAGTTCTATTCAAGCACCATAGATGTTTCTGATGCTCTAATTCAACCAACCCACAGAACATATAGCTGTTACCAAGAGCAGCTCCATCTCTGAAATGTCACTCTGTAACTGTTGTTAAAAGCACTTGCTTTATTCCTAACACAGCAAATCAAGTTTTCAGCGTTAACTGTAGAGAAGTGTGACTTTACTAGGTTAGTTATGTTGAGTTTTCATATATATAAATATATATATATAACCACAAAAATTCTGTTGTGGCAACTCATTGCCAATATCTCACAGAGTATGTATGTGGAAGAAATCTCAGTAAACTAACATCGGGCTACAAGGTCTCACACACTTTCAATCCTGGGGAGCGTTCTGCATCTGCTACTGTCAATGGCAATGCTGCTGATTTTACTGGAGCCAGGATTTCATCATCTGGTTAGTCAGTCATCTCAGGCTGGAGGCTCCTTTCTCTTTTCTAACTTGTCTTGTGCTATCCTGGATCTCCTGGTCTTATCAGCGAGAGCTGCCTAAGGTAGCCACAAATGAAAAAATCTAGGAAATAAAAACCTGGGAATTTGTATTTTGTCTTTATAAAATACACTGAGAAATTATTTTTCCTCCTCAGTGTTTGGAGCCATATTACTACCATAATGTATTTTGATCTAATTTTTCTCCTATTTCTCAGCACTTGATTACACTAGTGAAAAAAATTGTTTTGAAGCCTTTTCAGTTAAGTATTGACAACTACTATAATGCTTTACTAGTATTTTGGCATAAAACACTACTAATATCATACATAATATGGGAACTGATGAAGGAAAATTAAAAAACCAGGAGGCAATTCTCTGACAAAGCAACTATTCAGCCTGGTTGAGAATAATATCCCTAGACTGTTTCAGATAGGTTGCATTATTAGGAAATAAATTAACCTCCATGGTGATGTCAGCCAACAATAAAAAAATGACGTTCCATAGTTTCAATTTTATATTTTTAGATGTAACATTTATTGTAAACAACTAAGCATGAACACAGAGAGGACAGTTGTGCTTTAAGCATGCCATCTAAAATAATTTTAAACGTTTGTCCTTGGGTTTCTAGAGAAGCATCATCTTTGCATGAGCCGTGTATGACATTATCTATCAAACTAGACTATCCTGCAACTTTTGTGAGAATGACTGTAATTCACAAGTACATTAAATGTCAACCTACGTTCTGTTTACCTAAATTAATATACCCTTGATGTAGTGTGTATCTCTGCCTCCCCCCTCTCTTAATGCTCTGATAATAGAGTTTTGTAACTTGTAAAAGGATTACTTCAATCCAATCAGCAGGTGCTGGGATCAGTGTGTGTCAGACAAACACTCGCTAATCCCTTTTCTTACAGCTCCCAGCTGCCAAAGGTGCTAAATGAAATCCCAATGAAATGGCTGGATACAACCTGGTGTGGACTGACGCACATTTTCATCTCTAGAGGAAATCTTGGAAAATACACGTGATGCTAACCCTTGCTTGAATTGGAATGATGGGTGCAGGTATGCTTTTGAGAGGAAACGTAGCTAAGAAATTAAACATTAAAAAATCAGAATGCTTAATTATGGAATATTTACTCTACCTGGCTCTCTAAATATAGCAGAAGATAAAGAAATTCACTCTACAAAGAATCCTTTCTCAAGGATTATCAGCTACTTAATGGTGTCTTCTAGGTCTTAAAATACAACCACCTCCATCTTCTCCTCCTCCTCACCCCCTTTCTTGAAATCTAAATTAGCCTATGAAGTTTCACCCCTGCAATTACTTTGCTTTAAATAAACCTCAACAAAAAGGAGAAGATGATTGCCATAAAAGGAATATAATTTGCTCCCTTACAATCTCTGTATTTCTATAGCTCCTTCTGTCCAACTGTCTGAAAGCACTCACATTACTTCTGCAGGGGAGGCAAGTATCATTGCTGTTTCACAGATGGGAAATGAAAGTGCAGAAATACTGAAGTGAATTTCCTGGGGTCACAGAACCTGCTCTTAAAACACTTATTTTTCCAGGGAAATTCAGAATTCCATCTTCTTGACCGCCATTTTTTGCTTTTCCCATGACCATGTTTATAGACAGGGCTAAAGGTCATGCAACCTTGATGAATGTATATCTAATAACAATTTTGTAATTAGAGCATACCAAATGTTCTGACTCCAATGCAATTAGAACAGGTTTTGGTTTAGGGGTTTTATTTAGAAGTACAGGGTTTAAGTGATTGCTGAGTAGAGGAATTTAATTTATGCATGTTAGATTCTGTTTATATAAGACATGCCAAACTAAATAATAAATATTTAAAAGATGAATTAGCCAAAATCAGTTTCTAGGCTTTCTGTACTTCTTATGGTAGATTTCACAATAAAAATCTTAAGCAATAAAAAGCCTTTAAATAAAGGAAGTATGTTATTTCAAAAAACGGGTGGCTAGATGTCTTAGTCTAGTACTGCTATTTCATAGCATGGGACATGTGACATTTCTTATAATAAAAAATAAATCCAAACCAAAAAAAAACCCCAAAACCAAAACAAACCTCCTCACTAAAGACAACTCTGCAGTATAGGAACTGACATCAAGGATAGTGTCAGCTGAGTTTGTCAACCGAGACATTTTGGGAAGTGCTTCTGGTAGCTTTGTTAAAAAGTAAAAGCACAAGCTACACAGCTGAATAAAAAGTGAAAAAAAAATACAAATCAAGTCCTTTGATTCTTGCGATAAATATTGACAGTGAATTCCATTCTCACAGGAAACTACTATTTTCTTCTTACACATTAAACGTACTTTTCAGATGATCCCTTCTTCTCCCTTTATTTTTTTACTAATGGTTTGAACATCATACCACAGTCAAAGAGATATTTGTGATTAATTTATATGCCTGTTAATGATGTTGTATGTCTGAAATGAAACTTTAAAAATATATTACTACACACTAATTACCTAGCTGAAAACACAAAACTAAATTCTCTGCCTTCTTCCTCTCCAAGCCCTGCTAACTCAATTAAGCATCTAAAATTGGGTTCCCGGTTGGGTACTGTATTTGTAAATTTAGATTTTAATGAAGTAAAGTCTATGTTTCTTTTCAGAGCACTTGTACAGTAATCTTCATTTACTATATATAAAAATTACCAAGAGATAAATATAGAATTCTGAAAATGTCATGTTTAAAAATAATCTTCTCTTCAAGCGTGGTCAAGTTCTTCAGACTAGGAAAACCCAGGCAACCATGACCAAGTACATCAAAGTGATACAGCACATGATGTGATTTATAGATAGTCTGGCAAATTATGCCTCTGCTAGACAGTGGCCATCTTGAGGGTAAAAAGGAAAATATTATTTCTACAGACATAACATCCCTGCTAGAGCAAAGGGACAAGCAGTAATACTCTTACTACTCTTCTTAAATATGTGAGTGAAAGTGAAAAACTGCTTCTCCAGGAGCAAAGGACTTACAAAGGAAACTCCCTCTGCTTTTCAGTGGTTTTTGGGGAAAAAAACCCCAACACCTCAACCACAACAGAGTATCAAAATTAATAGTGAGAGTTTGTATACCCAAACACAAACATAGGTTTATGTGAAACTTGAAAATATGCAATATAAAATTCAAGAAGTCTTGCAATCCACGCTCTATCCATAGCCTAGCGGCAGAGTATGCATAAAGCAGAAGTGAACATATGGTCACCTACGAGAAAAAGCAAGGAAAGCACAGACTAGATAATCAAACTTTTACTTAGAAAACTCCCATAAAAGTCAGAGATAGGAAACTTCAAACTCCACAAACATCTTCAATGGTCAAATCCTCACACTCAAGACCATTTTGGAACCACATGCCTGACCTAGGAAGTTCCACGTTTCCACACTGCAAACTGCAGAGAAGCAATCCAATTAGAGTAACTGCTAGTAAGGACAGTAATCAGTGAAGAAACTCTTCTTCTACAGAAATACTTTCAGGACTTGACGGAGATGACTGGGAGAAGACATGCCTGACTAGTGCCCTGTCCCTTCCATGTCACGCTCACAGCCACAGCCAAATCCAAATGCAGCAGGAGATGGAGCAATGCTGGCTATGAGAAGATGCAGCTGGCATCTACCCTGTTCCCGAATCGAGAGGAATTGTCCCATTTTTAGGTAACCTTTAATCTATGCTCCATGGGATTTTCAGCTGAGGTTGGCCTAGATCAGTGATTCTCAAATTCTCAACTATTTTTCTCATTAAAGCATTCAAAAAGGATTGTGAAGTGATAGTAGAAAAGCTTTAGAAACGCATAAGCTGAAGATATCCTTCCTACTCCTGGGATTCAGGTTTCCATGGAAGCTAGTAAGGGATAACAATTTAAAGAAGTTTGAGGAACACTGGTCTAATCCACAGACAAGAACATTTGAAGTGACAGAGGGCAAAATAAGAACAAGGGAAAGACCATGTGAAAAACAACAGAAAAAGAAGCCAAGAACAGACTACAGAGGCCAACAAACAAGTGAAATGATGAAAAAAGACACTGTACTGCAAAGAAATAAAATTATAAAAACAAAAATCAGAACACAGCAAATGAAGAAAATGCTATGGAAAGAAGTGAATTTTGGTCATAACTGATAAGTTTCAACATTTCCTTGTGTGCTGTTTCTTTTCCTTGGAACACTTCCCTTCACATGCTGAACCAAGAAGAAAACATTGAGAGAGTGACAGTAGTAGTTTTGAGCAGACAGTACAAGTACTGCTTACTGCTAAATAGAAGGAAAAAGAAAAATAAAGAAGCTAAAATTCAGTGCATGTGTGTGATGGCTAAGGATCTAGCAGATTGGGAATATATTATAAAAGAAAACTGTTATCAAATCAGAAGATACTAAAAAAAATGAGTAGATGGCGTCCTTTTCCATCATGGAGGTAACTAACTATAGACTGCACATCCTCAGTTTTGTTTTCACAAGCTTTTCCAATGTGTGTTTAATATCTTTCAGACAGCTCTTCCAGTATGGAATAGTTTGCTCTTAAATAATGAGGCCAAAAACCAAACTCACAGAATCAAATCTGACAAATGCAGGTGCAGAACATCTTTATACTTTCATGTCTTAAAAAAGACTAACGAGGGACAAAAAAGGGCAAAAATATTACTCTTCGATAAGACCCTTTTTCTACTAAAGCCAATATGATTAGTTGTGAGAGTAGAGCACTGGGACACCAGAGAGTGGAGGTCTACTCCTGGCTCTGCTTCTGACCTTAAGGTTAGTCTTGGTCAAGACAGTTCCTTGTCTGTGCCTGAGCTTCCAGGACTAAAAAGGCAGGATAATGATATTGACCTTTAAAAAGAGCTTTGAACCTACTGATCAAAAGTGCTGTGTAAGAGTTGGCTTATTATTATTTTGGTTACTGAAGTGAGTTGAAAGTCTTCCAGTGACTTTAATCAAAATTTCTTATATCAGGCCCCAGAATCCTACCTGAAGGACAAAGTTTCTCAAAATTCAGTTGTGAGGACACATGTATGGTAAGCCAAAGGCTGCTGCATACCCTCAGATACTGCAGAGTTTTCTTGACTCCAGTAGAACTTTAAATGACATTTCCAGAAGAAATCAAATATTAGGCACCATTAGTATATTCACTATGTTAACAGTAATTAGACATTATTACAATGCTTTCAGTCAAACTGGTCTAATGCAAAGACGCCAATAGGTGAAAGGAGGCAATGAGGGAAGAAGAGAGCACTTTTCTCAGGCAGGTATCACACATGTCCATCCTTCCCGCTGAAAGCCAGCATTGCCTTGGGGATTTTACGTTCCTGCTTCTGTGTGGTTGCTGTGGCTAATCAAACCAACTCCTCTGGGTGCCTTCCTACTAAAGCAGCAGATAAGTACCTGAATCAGAAATATTCCTGCATGTAGAAAAGCTTTCGGTTTGGATTCTGCATTAGCTTCATCCTTGACAAATTCCACCTCTTAACTACACCAGCCTACCACACTGCCACAGTAGCTGCCTCTTACTCTTGTGGTCTACACGGTTTGTTACGATTCTTACAGATTAAGAGGAACCTGTGATGTCTTTGAATTAATATGCAATTATAATATATACAAAACATGCTTTTATAATGAAACTGTTTCTTCAGGAATTGTTACTGCATGCTATTTAACTATTGCTATGTTTAAGCTAAAATCCCTTTGATTTTGTCCGATGAATGAGGTGAACACACAGTCTATGGTACTTTCTGCTCCAATACCACTCTGCCTGCAAGACTGTTGCAAAGGAATATTTGTAGAACTGCAGATACAAGAGTAGTTCTGTAATCTGTAATTTTCTGAATTAACCCAAGGAAGTTCCCACAAGCCCACGCAGAGGTAAAGCTTAGAGTAATCTCATGTTAGAGCAGGCACATGGGGGTCTGTTGTGTTGATGGTATCTTTACACAAAGTCCATCTACTTATGCAAATAATGTCTTAACCAAAGCATTTAAATGATCTCTATCTATTCTGCTGCTAAGACTTGTCACTGGCAAAGACGTGACATCTCTTACATTAGCTTTTTTCTATAATGGGACATAGGAGAATTAATAGTGTTCTTTAACATGCACCTCTTCCAGTACTTATGTAGCTGAGACCACTGCAAATTAAATTTTGTAAATTATCACTGCTTTGCTTTTCACCATTTATGTCACCATATATTCACAATTTCCTCAACCTGAGGAGTGAGAACAGCCTTGTCAGCTTCATTTGTACACTCCTGTAAGATATGAAAATTGCAAATATTGCTAGGAAAAGTTTTGAAATTTAAAATGCAAAGCAGTTTTTCATTAACACTTAAAAGCCATGTATATGATATCTTTGCTCACAAATATTTATCTATACTTATATGAGGATATTGTTGCTGTACATGGTATTTTTAAACAAGCATACACGTGGGTACGAAGAATCCACCACTGAATATTCATCTCAAGGTACATAACACTAATAAAAATATATTAAAATTGAAAATACACCACCATTTAAAGTGGTAAGAAGGCCTGTCTGAACACAAAATAACATTGCTCCAAACATAATTATAGGCTTTTTCTGTGTCATTAAAATATCACCAAGATCTAGGGTACGATTCTGACCGTGCTCCCACCTGCTAATCAGCCACGTGCAGATACAGCCTTGGGTGCAATTTCAGTTCTCAGATTTTTCTGCAGTAGCTTTTTGCCGTTGCTATCTCAGTAGACATCTTCACTTTTGAAAGATGGATACTGAGCTGCCATTCTGCTACACATTCCAGGAATAAGCACACAGCAAACAGCTCGGCATCAGCTCACACATGAACAGCCTTAGCTCCCATAAAATATTCATTCATTTAAAAAATATTTGCACCCTGCTGTCAAACTTAGACAAATTCATACCGAGCTTCAGAAAATAACTGTTTTAATGGTAAATGACGTTCCAGAAACCTCTTTCAGGCTAAACACTCTCGTCAAAATTATTTTAATAAGAAAGATTAACAATTTCAACATTAGCTGCTAATCCCCTTTCATTTGAAACTGTGCTGATAAAATTCTTTGCTTGTCATTCAAATAGTAAGTAATAATTATAGATTTGGGGCCTCCATCTCTTGGTTCATTAATAGTAAATTGCATGGAAGTCTGAAGCATAAAGTCAGCTTTGATACATCTCAAAATGCAATTTCCATAGCTTTCCTTAGCTATGTACAATTAATTACAGAGTTAATAAGGGGAATATGTTAATGAAAGGGAAATTATTCACTCAGACCACCTGGTCTTATCAAATTTCTTTAATATATTTTCTTCTTTCTGTGCATTTGCATGACAGCAAGAACACAAATCATAGTGTGCATTGCTAGTCCTTTAGTATTTTTACTTGCAATGAGCTAAAGTCCACTTAAATTAAATATGAAAAAAATGTAAGAACAAGTCAGTGCTAAATAACTGATTGTATTTGTTTCTCAAGTTCAGTACCTTTTTAATTTTAAAACAAAAATGCTTAAACAACTTTATAATTACCAGACTCTCTTCAATGCTCAGAGTATAAATATAATGTATCCAATAAGGAGACATTGTCATTTTTTGTTTATTTTCTTTAAAGAACTATGCTGCATGTCCACATAGGTAATAAAATAAGTACAGAAATGAGCTTCAATTCACTTCGCTCTGACAGCTACTTGAGCTGAGTTGCTATGTGCAGTAGGGTTACTGGATGTTCATGGGAATATTTTAGATAGTACAAACAGCCCAGTCAGAAGGAGGCAAACTTTCACACAAGTCATCTTAAAAATAACTCAGTTGTGATACATAGTCAGAGAAATATTTTTTAAAGACACATCAAATCCAGAAACCAACCACCTTCAATGGATTTACTACTAACCAGACTGAGGACAGAAACATTTTAAGACCTGGACTCCAGCCCTCATAGTCATTCCAAAAAGAAAAGGGCAGAGAATCACTCCTAGAGCAGGTCATGCTTGAAGGAGGTGATGCTTGTGAGCAGCTTGTCACCCCTCCTTTCCATCCTTAGCTCAGTGCAGTGATACAGCAAGCAGCCAGAACCAAGAAGCAACATGTCATTTCCCCAGCTACGGCCAGGGCTTTCTTGGCCAGCTGGGCAACCTAAAGTAGCATTAGTACACAAGTTTAGGACAAGAGGATGAGGGAGACACGACAGCATTGAGGGAGAGCTACCAACTAGAAAAAAAATATATATTACTCTATCCTGAAACAAAAGAAGAGTTCTATAAAAGAGATAAAATCATAGCAAAAGTATGTATTTTATAAAGGCATGCTGAGTGGGGGCGGGGGGTGGCATGTGGAATATTTGGGGGTAGTACAGTTTGACATTATCCAGTTTTGAACAAAAAGTAACACAGTCCTCCTTCATGGAACAGCAAATACTATGTCATCTACAAGTGAACTTCACAGATTATTTTAATGTTTATCTTCTTACTTAAAAATGTTTCCACAGCTGCGTCGTGGGTGCATATGCAAAATCTGATCATCACAGGAGCATTTTGTCTGTGTCCTACACATTAAATTTTCCAAATATCACCCAAATTCTGATACCTTACTCACAAAACACTGCCATTAAAACCACATTCTAAAACACTTTCTAATCCCAGAAAGAGTTGCAGAAAGCAAACTGAAGACAAGAATAAACACTTTGTTGAATCAATGGAGGGATTAAGCTGCCTTCGTTGCAGTAGCATCTTAACCAGAGCACTTCCAGTAACTTCTACTGGCATAGCCCACATGGAGGGAAGGACCTCTCCAAAACACCACTGGAGTTCTCCTGAGTATCTTAAACTACAGCTGGTGTAGCAGTGGAAAAAGACAGTGCCAGTACGATGTCCCCTCTTTGTAAGTACCATGAAGCAAGTCTCAGTTTCATCCTGAACTGTTACATGTTTTCAGAAGCTCTGAATCTGTAGCCCTTATTCACCACATGTCATTTGATCTTAGTGGTGCACCATGTCTTACAACCTGTACAAGCCATTTCTTTATCCCATAGTGAGTCAAAACTCACCTCCTTCTCACATCTGAACTCTGCCACCAGCTCAGAAATACTTTATAACACGTATTATCATCTTGGGCCTCCTGCCTGAGAAGTCTTCCTGAATCACCCTCTTTCTAGTATCTTTCTCCTTCTACACAGGCATTGCCACCTGTTAGATCCAAAATATGATTAACTGCTACATCTGCTGCAATGTATGATGTGAGCATGCACAAAAGGACAACTACAGCAAAGAGCACTTCATTACTGAGGATGCATTTGGAGCCAAAACACAAGAGCAGCAGCCTTCTGGATGAGTGCTCATCTCTGGTTTCTGCCACTAATGAGACTCTCAGAAGCAGCTGAGGACCCAGTAACATCCCTTGTCTTCAACTAAAGTATCAAATACCAGATCTTTTTCATTAAATGACCTTCTAGTATCTCTTGCTACTTGCTACAACTGGTACTTGTCTTGTCTTGACATTAGCTGGATGTTCTCTAGAAATGGAAAAAAGACTGGGAGAAACACAAAAAGAGTTCCAATAGCCACTAAGTTTTGTTTCAGCCATGGTAATGATCTTTTCTTTTCACTTTCTGCACATAGTTGCATAAGCTAGCTCTGTGTTGTATATTTCTTCCAATGTAACACTTTTAAAATTAGTATGCTAGAATATTAATAGAAATGTTTTCTTCATCTTTCTACTAAAAGCCTTGGGGAATGACATAAGGTGGCTAAAAGTGTTCAACCAAAGCAGCTTAAACAAAGCTGGAATAAACACCTCACAGTCAAATGACAGACCAAGATGTAGTCACAGAAATTTGGCAAGTTATTTCTGATCGTGAATATATTTGGGGAAAACAACCAACAGGGAAGAATTTGGGAAAAAAATGGATTTTGAAATTAATTTCATATGGTGTTCAAGAGGAATGTTTTTCTTGATTTAATACTGACTCTGTAATTGTCAGTATTTCCTAAGGCCCATTCAACAAGATTAATATAGAAAAGGGGAGGCGACTGAACATGAAACAAATAAAAACGGAAGAATCAAAGGGTAACCTGTTCATGAATATTTTTTCTGACTTTTATTGATGAAATCTATGTAGTACATACATCCATTTATTAGATTTATGGCTCTATTAGTAAAGCTGTTTTCATATGCAATGAGATTTTTTGCACTTTTCTTTGCAGCTTCTCTTTGTTCCTCTATCTCAAGTCCTGGCTTTTAACAAACAGAGGCAAATGTTTCAAAATAACTTAAACATTTAGGGAAGAAAAAAACCCTAAAATGGACAAACACCATTTCATCAACAGAAGATCTTTCAGGAGGCAACCAGCTCCACTTGTTCCTAAAAGCATGGCAACTCAGGGAGAGAGGGGCAAAGATTTTCCCATCCACAGTATTTATGTCTTTTTGGGATACTGGCTATCTTGTCATTGAGTAAAGCAATACACAACAGCCTTTTCCCTTGTGACCCTCCTCATCTGACTGTTTGTGATGAAATTACCTTTAGGGCCAAAGCCTTTTTGGGATTTACATTTGGTGAGACTCCTACAACTATTTATACTGGTGCAGCTAGTAAAGATAAGAAAGATAAGTTGGGATTTAGATCCACTTAGTACATGTGTAAGGAGTTTATGCTTTTAGCTCAACTTTGCCACTAACTTGTTTCCCTTCCCATGTGAGGGACGATTTTTTTTCTTCATTTTCTCAGTTGTAAGCTTCTTGTTAAACAAGAATATTTCTATTCTCGAAACTCATGAAGAGCTAAAGAGAAATTCATGGTGGTAGAAGGAAACGGTGGAAAAAGAAAAAAAATTAAAACTCACTAAATAATCAAACACAAACAATTGTGACAAAGACCTTATTTTCCGTACTTGTGGTCCTCACCTTTGTCCCTGCCAGCATTAATCACTTCCACGGCGCGTGTCCCCGGGCAGTGCACTGCACTCACATACAGTGCATTGCGCTCTTTCGCTCAGGAAATGTTTTGTGTGTATATGGATTAAGCTCCAGGTGGAAAGTACACCTGCATCTAGCACAGCGCTATCGCTCCTCACGTGATGGAGTTTCTCTGTTTGCTTAGAAAATGTGTTTAGATGCCTTTTGCTCATGCTTTTATTGCAGCTTTAAGAATAAAATCAAGGGATTTCAGCAAAATGTGGTGCAGGATTTAACAAATATTTTTTCTTGTTGGAAAGTATCTTCTATCACACAATCCCCCACTCTTCCACTTTCAATTAAAAGAAAATCTATAGCAGCTACCCCATAGAGTTCATTTCAAACAGAGTTTATTTTTAAAAATGAGAGTGAGGGAAAATTGCTTAGAAACCATCAAAAAGTTACTATGCAGAGACTACAGGATGCCAATGCTATGAAAAAAAACAGGTTCAACCTTGGAAACTATTCCCTGCTTGTAACCCTCCTCAGCCCCACAGCAACCCTGCCACTGATGAACTTGGATGCAAAATTCAATATCTTGGGTTTGACTGATTTCCCAGCAGCAGCTCTCCATCCCATGTGCCCCTAGTTCAGGTTGTGTCCTAGGACATGCTCACCTTCTGAGACACAACCTGTCCCAGAACTTTCTTTCGACACAAAGTTCTCATGTAAGGCCACCCTTCACTTCTCTATGGGGAAAGTTCTTTCGGTTTTGCAGGCAAATTGCCAAGGACAAGGTGATCAAATGGATTTACACCTCCTACATGCAAGGCCCTAGATTTCAGTCTCTAGTTCATTCACTCCCACTGCCTTGTCCAGCCTAGTCATGAAACTTTCTTCTCCTTCTGAAAAGTACAGTATGCACAAACTATTACAGACTATTATTATTTCCAATACAAACAGTAGCTTCACACCCTCAAGGAGAAGAATCTTCGTAATTCCAGCTTAAACAAGTACTGAAGAGGACCTTTTGTAAATTCACACTTTCTGAAATTCTAACTTATGTATAATGCTCCAAATTTTGCACATCTATCTTTACATGTAAAAAAAAAAAACCCAGAACATAAAAAATCACATCTGCTTCTTCAAATTCCCTCTCATATACAGTATTCAGATAACAACCTCAAAAGGTGATCATCAAAAGCATACGCTCCCTTCTTGCAGTACTGTTCTTCATTTAAAAACTCATAAAAGATTGTAATTATTTTAACCACACAAGCGTGGCAATATATGAACCAGATGTGGGATCCAATCTACCGAACTTACGTGCTGAACTTGTGCTTCAGCACAAACAAAAGAGACTCCTTCATCTAAGCTGCAGATGTCAATGGGATGGTGCAGGCACAACAGGAGGCCTCCCAAGAGAAATCCTCTCTCTGCTGAATTCTCTGGAGACCTTCACAGCCACCCACTCACTTCATCAACCAGAAGGGAAGTTTATGGACTGAAGTCAACAACACCACTTTATTAAGTGCCTAAAATGTAGGTATAAGTTAGGAGCCCAAGTCAAGGAGACAAAATCTCTCCTGGGCACCTTCAAATTCCCCTGGTTCTCTTGCTGGCCTGCAAAGGGACATGTTGCACTTTATCAGGACTTGTCTTGGCACTTGAAATCTAGATGTACATATGTGAATAAAGTGAATGAAAATCTACTTCCATCCACAAAAGTACTTCCTACTTTTTCCCTTGTTGTGACCTCCCGAAAAACAATTGTTTTCTTGCAAAACCAATGGTGACCAAAATGAGGGCACCACTTTGTTGTTTCTTCTGCTGAAACCTGCCAGTCAGTGCCACAAACATGACTGCATAAAACATGCTCCTCTAATTACACTTCACAAAGTGCTTGGATCTTTTAGAAAAACAGAATCAAAAAGTGCCATATGGGCCATCCTCCTGCTATAAATGTGAGGAAAAAGAATGCGAAAAAGGGAAGAAAAAGCTCTGTTATTATCACTGTCCTTCTGGGCCTCCCGAGTACTCCTGCCAACAGCACAAACTACCTCATGCTCCTCTCAGCAGTGCAGAGACGTTGGCTTTGCTGTACAGGAAAGGGTCAGAAATGCAGGATTCTTCTCTTTGAAAGACTGGTTTCAGTCTAAGTGAGGAGCCTGCCCCACAGCCACATGGGTTTGGAAGATTCCTGGATTCTCCAGACCTTGAGTACTATAAATGATGGGCTAACCACAAGTAGCAAGTCCTCAAGAAAACAGTACCTGTGGCCAACCACAAACTCCAATAAAACCAAAGCTGAGGTGGCTTGGATATCACTTCAGGTACAACCTGCTAGCATTTTCCAGCAAATTAAACAGCTTTACAGAAATCTTTCTGACCAACTCTACCTCTGAGCAAGATTATATAGAGTCATTCAGCAGTCACAGACACATTTCTTCTAAGCCACTTTCATTACAGATTTATTCTATTTATAAATAAAAATAAAATATTTCCTGCTGCCACTTTATACAGTAAACCATTGTTTTATTTTCTTCGGGGAGGTCCTGGCACCTATGAACAATAAAGACTGAGGAACCCTAGCACAGATAACTGCTACTTTGTGGCACACTGAGGAGCTGAAAAACACATTTACAGAGCTGTAAGCGCATTTACCTGCAAAGCAGGTGGTATTTGCCATTCTTACTAGGCCTCTTGCTAATATTTCTTGTTGCTTTTTTAAGCACTGAGATATTTTTTTCACTGAAAATATCTACAAAATTTAAAAGAGAAGAGGATTGTGGCAGTGGGAAATAGGAAGAAATTGAAAACTTCTTGTACTGAATGGTATAAAAATGGCGAAGTGGCCCCTCGCTCTCCTCGACTTGTAGCTCCAGGGCAAGGGGAGCAAAAGCTCACCTCTGGCAAGCCTTTTCTGTTGCTGAAGCCCAACAAGCCAACACATCTCTGGAGGGAGAGAAATTCAGGCAAATAAGGTATTACAGATACGTGTATTTATCCTTAAGCAAAACACAAATTGGGTCAGCTCTCCGGTTTCAGTGTGACCCACGGTGACACAAAACATGAGCATTTCTGATCAAGTCCAATCATCTGCTTCAGCGATGGAGCTGAGTGATGCTGATCTGCCCATGTAAACCTAACCCAGCTCTGCCTTCAGCGCATCCTGACTTTATGGTTTAACTGCTTCCCTTAAGTAAACAACCCCACTGCCTGCCTGACCCTCCTATTAGGCTTGCCCTGATATCCAGGCTAAATGCATCCTTTCGATTCTAACCCATATTTTCTTCCTAATTGTATCATCTGCGTCTATTAAGACCAATTTTTCCCCATTCTGTATTTCAAAGCACATAACACAGACTCCCCTGAATCACTGATTTTTGTTTGTTCAGTTTAGACTCAACAAATTAACTATTTTTACTCTCTCTGTGTGGTTTGTACTCTCAAGACACTACAGAATTTCTTTTGCCCTTCTTTGAACCCTCACCATCTAAGATACAACACATGCTGTTAGATAGCTAACATATGGATGAGTTCACTCAGGGTTAAACAGGATTGACTGAGTTATGGAAGCCGAACACCGTAACAGTGATCTTGACCAATCTGACTATTTTTAAAAGTTTATTTATTACCATATGAAGACAATTCTTTCTTGCAATTTTGCAGAGATTCCCAGAGCCAGAACAAGTGGTTCCCATATGCAACTCCTCTCCTTTAAGCTTGATTTTGTGATTTTTTTTTATTTTTCACAACAATATAATTGAAAACAGTTTTGCTCAATCTAAAGTAGTTGAAATTGTTTGCAAATATTAAATGTATATTTCCAACTATATAGGAAATTTTGCTTTTATTTCCATACAAATATATTGCCTTAGAACCTTACCACAGGAGTTTGTACTTATTTTGAGGATGGGCAATTGAGGTTGTTCTTTTTTACCCAAGCATTTCAGGTAACTATGGCAAATTATTGTCTGTCATGGGAGCAACCCTTCAAAATTGCACTTGTATACTGGATTTTAACATAATTACCTCCTTTTGGGAAGGGGTAATAGGCAGGGGCAAGGGAAGAAATATTTACTCAAGATGACATACTCTGATGAAGCATCTGGTTTACAAACCTGCCCTGCTTTTGCTCAGTTTTATAGCTGACCAGATCAAGGCTGAAGGAGGTCAGTGACTTGGCTGAGGTCAAATTAGCTCCTTGGGTTTTGTCTGACTTCATTTCATTCACCATTAGGTCAGCTGCCTTATAAGAACTTGAAAAATATCTGAGAAGATACTACTTTCAAATTTAAGCCCAGAATAAGAGAGAAAGAAGTTGAAAAACTGTGACCCAAAAGTATGGCATGGTGGAGAGAAGTCATCTTCTGAGAGACCCCACTGGTGAGTCTTCTCAGCAGCACATCAATAAATGAACAGGGAAGTTTCCAAAAGCATGGCAAGGCTACCAACTGAAAAGAGTGTTTACTTTAGATCAACTGCACTAATAAATAGCAGAAATCAAATATAGAAAGCAAAATAACACCTGGCTCGTCATCTTCACCAGCATCTAACTTTTTCTCAGCTAATTTCAATGCACTCTAGCAAGACAGCAAATATTAAAAGGAGGAGGAAAATAAAGCACAAAAACATGGGGGATTACTTCACAGCTCTCCCAGTAGGCCACTACCAGAGACAGAGACAGAAGCAACCTGTCACCAGTCCCAGCCACTGGACTCTGTTTGTCTTGGGCTGCTAAAGCCATTTCGTACACAGATCTTCACGTGTCATCTTCTACACTGATACTGGTCACAAGTCGTGTTTGGAAGTAACTCAAGTTTTCCAATGCAGACTCCATTAACAAAACATATTTGGATCATCTCAAGCACAGAAGGGATCCAGCTTGGAAGAAAGGACAACAGCCAAGGACAACAAAATTCAGACTAGGCTCAAAATCCAGATCCCTTTTCTTTTCTAAGGGTAATGGAAAATAAATTGCTCCATATCACTAATATTCTGTTGCCTTCCTAGCTCAGATGCCTCTGTACACTAAAGATACATGAGAAAAAGCAGCAAGCTGATCAGAAATTTAGCAGTTTTCTTCAGCTGTCCAAGCTGAGGTAAACATAAATTAATAGAACAAAAGGACAACACAGGGCTTATCTCTTCTAAAGCAAGCACACAAACAATTCGTATGTCCAAGATAAAAGGATGTTCCCAAGAGAGGAGAAAAAACCCAATATAATGAAAAAGAAATGGAAATAAAAATCCCTTTAGTTTTAATTATACAAAGCTAAGATTACCAAAAAAGCCCAGGAATATTTTTTTCATGTGAAAAGACAGCTTCCCTTCCTTTAAAAGTTATCTCTTTCCAGAAGCTGGGCAGGTACCTTAAATTCTGATGACATTTCTCATGCCGTGAAGACAAAAAAGCCTTACCAGGATCATGTGACCGGTGGAGATGTCCATGTTGGACTGGACTGGCTCCTCACACCAGGACGACGTGCTGCTCCGGGCCGAGGGGCTGGGAATGGGCCCATCGCTGAATTGTGAAGAAACACTATTTATTCGAGAAGCGTGAAGGGGCTCCGGGCGATCAGATGTTTTCACTGCCATGCGCTGACGGCATAGCTCCTAGAGAGAGAAAAAGGAAGAAACAACCTACAGTTAAGAGTAATTACAAGATATAGTCTACTAAAGACATATGATTTACAATATGTTTCTAGAGCTGGAAGTGTTTTCCCCCTCACTGCAGTGATTTTTGGGAAGCTGTCTGTTCTGTTAGGCACATCTACAAAGACATACTCAATGAAATTACTATACGATGATTACCCTAACCTTTCAAAAGTGTAATTATGACTGTACGCACATCTCCTTTCAGATAACCAAAAATAATATTTTGGAGCTTGACTTCTCTATCAGATATCCTTTTTTCCCCCTAATATCGCCCCGCGTTCTGAGAAGCCACTTTTGAACTACGCAACCTCCTGAAGTTAATGGGGTTGCACGGGAGTAATTGAGAGCGCTGCTTGGCCCTGGATATGCAAACTCAGCAAGCTCAAGGCAACTGAATTGATGTGCTCTTGTATAAATCCTAGTTGATAGATGCCTCATTTCTCTTCATTAAAATAGCAAACTCACAACACTTCCTCCCTGATGTGGGGCAGAGAGGATGAAGAATGACATTAACGAAGAATAAAAGCAGAAATCTGTCATTGTATTGTTTAAGCAGCTTCAGCGAAGAAAGAAAATTCAAGCTATCACACACGCTAATGCAAGCCATGTTAAAATACTGAAACAGATCGCACTGGGAATACATATTTTCAGCTGCTCCCATGCATAGAATTTATGTAAAAATACAGAATTCTGGTTAGGTAACAGAAAATCCTGCTGGTAAAACCAACTCCTTACAGTATAAAATTTTTACTCTAATGGGATAAACAGACCCACAGTTACACCACCATTGTTACAATGATTTTAGAATCAGTTATGTGTGGTGAAATCCCAGACAGGATAATAAAATTATCATTTTTTAACATATGTCTATTGTCCATGAGAGATATTTGGCTGCCTGTGGTGCACAGCAAGATTGGCTAGTCCATAGTATCTGGACATATTTCACGTGCGGTGTGGCTACACATTTGTCTCAGATTACTCATTCTGCACAGATGAGTACTAAGAGCACAGTTTCTTGCCTCAGGCTAACAAAATAATACAGTCTGAAGAATGCATACTGTTGAAATGCCACGGCTTCTGTTTTTTTATTCATTGATAATACAGTTGCAGCTCAAGTGCCATCAATAGGATGATCTGAAAACCTCCATATATCAACTGCAGTAAAATCTTATTTTCAGACAGGAGTTAGAAACATAACTTTATGGTTTGTCTGGTTTTTTTTTATTTAACCTTGCAAACTTTAGGACACTGAAGAGGGATCCTAACCCATGCAGTAGCAAGCATTCAAACAAAACCACTGCTACCATGATCTTGAGTCTCCTCTTGCCACCACACGGCAATGAATAAAGACTCCTCCAAAATTTTTCTTCTCCCAAAGCTTCTGTTTGACTTGCCATTAGAGATGCTTCTGTGGAATTTTACTATTTTATGGTGTAATACATAGTATATATAAAAATGCATGTACAAATTAAGATACACTGAGACAAAATTTGTGGCATATATAAACAGGATACATTTTGTGTCTATTAGAAAAATACAGTCAGCAGAAGTTTGGGAAGCAGAGATTACTGGTATATGGTGTCAGTTGTTGGAATAATTGTACAGACCATCCCAAATGAAACTGCTACCTGACTTCATCACTGCATTTTGTATATTTATTAATTTCATCCATGTAATGTAAGAATTTTTTTTTAATTTTTACCAAAAGTAGGGGGTTTTCCACACTTGACCAGAATGTTTTCTGTCACTTTGTACCTTTGTTACTTCCTATTGACCTTTACAGGAAAAATTTTAGAGAAAAAAAATAAACTTCAAAAATACTTTGAAATGGATTCACATATATTAGTGTTCAATAGCTTAGTTAAACTATCAGTATTAAACCCAAGACTTTTTAATAAAGGAAGAAATATTATTGTACTTCTTTTTTTTTTAAATAGAAGGACAAAGAAAAAAAAAATCTCTCCTTTTCTCTGAAGGATCACACACGTCATAAGAAAATATAGCAATAGTCCAAAATGGCTATTACTAACCTTGAAATGACCTTGCAGTAGTGTAATTCCAAATCCCTGCTTTTACCAGATTTTGTGAAAAGTATAACAGTGCGGAAACATTTTAGACAGAAAAATAAATCTACAGAAAAGCAAAAAGCTGTTCAAATGTTTAGATATCAGCCATTCTCGGAGGGAATGGTTTATTGGACTAGGCAAAAGTATAATAAGTAAAAGTATAAAAATATGTAGTCTATCGTGTAACTGCTAAAAGGATGTGTCTTCTGGCTAGCATGCCATGTGGCATAGATACAAATTTATATTCTAATAGACATCCTGCCACTTAACTCACCCCAACTCTGTGCTAACAATAGCATTTGTACTCAAACAGGATCTTTGTTTTTAAGTTGATCTGTTCCTGCTGCTCATATCCTGCCTCAAGACATAATCCTCTGCTTTTACAAGTCGTTGCTGTGGAAAGGATTACAGACCTCTGCTAACAAAAAAGAATCAGGATCAAGTGAACTCTAAGAAATTAATATACCATTTTTACACAAATGATAATGACAACAGAAGCAATATTATAGCCAATTGGTTCTACAGTAGAGTAACCTCCAACTAAAAAGAATGTTTTGGGCATGAAGTATTTAATATGTTACTAAGAAATGTTGTTTTAAACCTGTTTAACATGTTCACAGTCCTCATGAAAGAAAGTAAGGTTGAGAAACACAACAAAAATAAATAAGTTTGAAAAAAAAAAACAACTAACCTGATCTCAAATATTAACATATTTCTTTCCTGACATAAATAGAACCAAAACAATTATTCCCAGAACTGCTGTTAACTGTCAAATACCTTAAACAAAGCAAACACGTCACTGCTCACCGCCATAAAAAATGTTTAATGTAAACAGGAAGGTCAAATCATAGTTGCAGCAAAAACACCACTGAATTTCTTGATTGGTGTTTTAAACCTCCAAGACAATGGGTTTTCCCCTGCCTGTAAATAGAAGGTTTTTGTTTGAATTTACTTCCAGATTGGTCTAATGGCCCTTGACAGCTCTTCCTTCCCCCACTCCCAGCCAGCCCAGGCTGAGGAACCTGTCCCATCCCCACGTGCACATCAGCCATCTCAGGACACCTACAGTTTCTGCTTCTTCAAAGCCACCTCTCTGTTAGGCCAACCATTTCAGCCCCTGGTTGGGTTTTTAGCTTAGCACTGCAGGAATAACACAATTACCACCACGTATAAAAGTTCTGAAGTGTGGGGTGTTTTGGGAAGCCAAATGGGTTCCTCTGGAACACACGGACTAAGGAGGTCCAGCTCAGAGCAGGAAAATATCTAAATGTGGGATTTTGGTTTGCTTCATCCTTGAGATGGGTAGCTCTGACCCATTCCTATGAAAGGCATTGGGAATAGCGGGGTATCAACGTGTGGGGTGTTTCACTCTGGGTGCTCTCAGGGAAACATCACCCTGGGCACTTACAGAGGTGGCATCACTCCACAACTGCACAAAGCCTGAGATTTTATCATTAATATGATATCTGCCACCTGTACACTTCTCCACACGCTCAGGTATGCTCTTCCACACTCTCCAAAATCTTTATTCTCATAAGCATTTAGCAAATCAGTCATCGACCAAACCACAATTAGAATTTAAACTTGACTAAAATGTCAAAGCTGCAAACTGGGAGAATGACACAAGCTGTATTTTTGTATCGTCTCAGCACGTACACCATTAAAAATATTTTCTAAGAATGAATTCAATTTACTGCTGCACTTCTATATTTAGCCAAGTGGCTGAGGCTATTTCTGCCATACTGCGACTCAGTAATGTCTAGCCGTTGCTTGTGTATAGTTTGAGTGCCATTCTTCATTTAAAAACATCATTTACACCTAAAAAAGCAATCATAATGCACAGAGTGAAATATGAAGAAATGATCCTCCTGACCCTTCGGGCTACGATCTAATGGATGGGTTGGACATAAACATTTATTTAAAAGGTAATTTGAAGTTTATGACATTATTTCCCATCACATGGGAATTGCTATCATACTGAGGCACTTACTCTGTTTTTTATTTCCCAACATTTATTATCAAACTTATGTGGTGGTCACATGCAATATATAATGGAAAAGTAATATCGCTGTGTGACAAAAACTGCCATAACCAAGATAAATATTCTGTAAATAATGTCCAGTTAAATGAGTTCAAAGTACAGCACAATGATCATCAGTAGAGAGCTTTTTATTTGAGACATAATTGATAACCTTAAACAAACCATAAACAGTATTCTCAGAAAACCCCTGGACCTCTTCCAATGAGGTTTTCTAAGTGTTCCTAACACTTGGTTGTCCTTACAGGGACAGAGAGAAGCACAAAGCAATAATTATTTCCTCAGGTACAACAAAAACGGATTTTCAAATCCAGACAGTCACAATGTGAATGAACCATATCATGGCATAAATGTAGTTTATCCACATGTAAAGAAGGGCACTAAGAGACTTGTTGCACCTAATGGACACCACCACATGGATGGAGAGGCAGCCTTACCATGCTGTTTTGTTAGAAGGTTCTCTGAACTTGAAGAGATGAATAAGAAACTCTCCTCTCAACTAAGGAGACATTAAGTCTATTCAGAAACAAACCCCACAGATAGCTGTCCAGGTCTGATTTAGAGATGCAACCTGCTTACCACCAAAAGTGTTAGGCCATCTCTTCTGGACACCCTCAGGCAGTGACAGCAGCGGCATTTGCTGCCACTTGGCTTCATGATGCATGGCGGCCATTGACATCACAGAAAATCAAGGAAGGAAACCATAATTTTGACAAATTTTATTCTTCCGTCAAGATCAACTAATACAGTAAGTATTTGGAAAATCCATTAAGACCATAGAGTTTACTAAAATTTTTGGGTTTGGAGAGAAATCTGTGTAAACACCCTGGTAAGGAGCAAGAGTACAGGCAAGCATGGAACTAAAATGAGCTGGAACTGAGGCCTGGATGGTCATTATTGAATCTTTTCCCTTGTTTTATGGTCTCAGCAAGAGACCTGACCTGGGCATCCCAGTTAAGAGATGGCCAACATGCACCTTGGCTTTACACTCATTATGCTTAAAGATGAGGCCCTCCACCTCAAAGCTGCCTCCAGTGAGGACGTTGCTGTTTATGAAAATATACCTTCTTAATGTGACTGCACTATGCAATACCTTCAGGTAGTCTGAGTCCAGCCACCGACCACAGTGCGTGAATCATTCTCATCTCACTGGTACCAGATGCACTGTAAATGAAATTGTTCGGTCTGAAGTAAAAGAAGATAGATTCAAATCTACAATACTGCTCTGCCTCCCCAGTCACATTCAACTCTAATCTGCTTAACAGGAACCTGAGATCTGAGGGAAATTCCAACTTTCCAATTTATTTAGAAAGAGAAATATCATTTCTTTACAATATATTAATGAAAATAATCTATAACTGATGCCCAAATTTACATAATTCCAAAAGTAACGTCCAAGAAATAGGTCTTACATTTCCATACTTCTAAAAATCTTTTACTTAATGAATTCAAATGGAAATCACCCCAGCTGGTCCAGAAACAAGTGTGGCACAATTATTTTCAGAATTAACAAAATATAAGAGAGAATAAACCCTTTGATGGTATAATTATTAAGAAAATGTGAAGACATTAGACAAAGAAATCACTGTTTATTACAAGTGAGAGCCGACTGTAGACGAAGCTCTTTCAACCTGACCTGCTTAAAACTCTATCAGAAACAAATCTGCTTTAAGCAGAAATGATAACAATAATGCTGTATTCATTTTTCATGCAAACCAAAACTGTTTTGTAGAAATTTTAATTTAAAAATGCTGACTATTAATTCAAAAGAATTCAAGGCTATACTTTATAACTATATATATATATATATAAATAAAAATATATACTATATAGACAATTAAAACTAAAAATACACATAGCCTTTTATATGCTAGGTATGGAAGAATAAGAGCTTTAAAAATTCTTTTCTTCTCAGCTTTAATACATTTAATTAAATAGTAGCCCCACTTTCCTTCAAATTAAGGAGGCATTATTCACAGGATGAGCTGAGGTCTGCACGTACAGTATGGATTTAACCATTCTGCTACGGATGCAGTCATAACACGGTGAGATTTAAAAAATGAAAAAACAAAGTAAGCTCATTTTTTAAAAACAAATTAATCTAGGACTACAAACATCATTATTCTCTAACTAAATTTGCTTAGTGTTACTACAGGGTGAAGATAAAGTCATTTGGCTGCCTTTGTTTTGCTTTTGCATACTTAATATGCTTGCAGGTGTTATAAATTTAACTTTAACTTATTTACTGTGTTTGTAGCTTTGGGGATAATTACAGCTTTATTACCATTTATTTTTGAGTTATTGAAAGATACTTTCAAGCTTTAGTTTCATTTTAACATACTTTTTGTCCGGGAGTAAAAGAGCTGTTTACACATGTAGAATATTTGTACGTATATTTTCTGCCCCTGCCAGAAAAGGCAACTACTGAGAACAGAAAAGGAACAAAGAGGAATATTGGAAAAATGCTTGAGAGTAGTATTTTGAGGGACCTCATCTCTGCTACAGTATAAAACATTACCATTACATATCCATACTGTGCAGAATTAATATTTAACTAGATTTAAAAGAAAGAAAAACGTATTTATTTGATGGTCAGTATATTTTTAGTCTGCCCAGGTTGGTTTACCCTCTCCTACGGCACCACCCTCTCTATATCTGGATGTGTCTCTTGGGCTCGGTGTAGGGGTTTTGCTTTGTTTGGCTTTTAAATGACCTAAAAGGCAGGGCTGCTGTTCCTCTTTGAAGGGACTGTAGTCAAACACTGGCTCGAGAGTCATTTTCCTAACAAAACCTCAATTTTGACTATGGTCGGTGAAATTAAAAATTTCAATTATTTTAGCATTCTGAGTGTTTTCTGGTGGTGACTCATGTAATTACGATTCTCCTTTCTTCATGTACACAAAGAAAGTAGAGGCCACACAGGAGGGGAAAGGCAAAGAAAATACAGCTATCTTTACATGGAAAATGACTTTTCCTTTACTTGTATTTATTTGTTTTATTCCCTCTTTTTAAATTCAAGCATTTGCACAGTCTTATCCTACCAAATCAAACAAACAAAAAGCTGTCACGGGCTTGTAGCATCTCCAGAATCCAGCAGATGTAAAAATTTCTGGCTTGCACACTGACTATGCAATCCAGCATAAGGAAATATTTTTTCTTTCATTTCTTCAGTGACCTCTCATCCATGAGGTAGACATCTAAACAGCCCAGAAGCTCCTGAAGGAGGGAGAGGCGTTTCACATGGCACCAGACAGACGTGACTGCATAGGTTTAACGATATTTCCCTGAAGTATCGGCAGTCTGTTTTCCCTGCTATCCACGCCAGGAAAGCACAGGCGTCTTTGGGGATAATACTGCTTTCCAGAAGATCAATGAAATTTGAAGATGATGTTTAAGTTACTGTACTAGGGATTTTTTTCCTACCCAAAAATACAAGTGACCACTCTAGCTGGGACTGTGTATTTGAGTGAGACAGTTTGTATCTTTGATTTCTAAAAGGGGAAAGAGTTTCATGAAACAGATGCCTGACTTAACATGTCTGCAGCACACTGGACTTCAAAGACAGAAGATACGCAAAGAAAGTTCATGTTTTGTTAAAATTATTTTAACCAATATTTTCCCTACATAATGACATCATGGTCATAATGACATCATAATGCTTTTTCTCAGTACTTAAAGAGACTGCCTGGACACCTCCAAGGAAACCAGGGTCTGTATCTAATAGGAAAGGCCTGCAAACCATAGACCTGAAGTCACCTGAGATCTACTGACACAAAAGCACCCAGGTTTCTCTCAAGGTGTCCCTGACAGTGTCTGAGCATTACTGCTTGCAATTCAGACAGCTGAAATTCCAGAAGCAGCAGGATATGAGATTTATGTACCTGCCATGGGAAAAAAAAAAAAAAAAAGAAAAGAAAAAAAAGAAGAAAAAAAAAAGGATTTTTTTTTTTTGTTGGCTTCAACCAAAGTTCGTTTCTAAATTGCATTTCTCACATTTTGGCTGTGGTTGCATGTAGCATTTTACAAGTATATGGTAAGTATGAAGCTGGGAGAGGAAAGATTTCTTAAGGAGTAACTAGACTATTTTTCTCACTAGAGAAAAAATAATGTGTAAAACAAACTTCACCTTTTCCATATTTTTTTCATCTTAACTAACTTGAATACATGCTCATGAGGGCACAGCTGCTTCTTCATATGAATTTGCACAGTAAATTCACCGGTAGCACAGTGAGAGCCACCCAGCACAGTTTGGTTTACAAATAAACCACAGGAACAACTGAATTAACCTGAAAGACCAGGCAGAACCACGCGCAAATTCACCATGTGTTTTGATCTTCTCTATCCCACCCAAAGCCTGACCAGCTTCCAGCAGATGCCAGCGCTCTAAAAGATAACTTCCACAAATGTTTCTTTCTCCAGTCGCAGCGTTTATAGTTGCCTGGAGCCCAAAGCAGGCAAAAAAATGCAGTCCCAAGCCAGCTGTAGTTTCTCAAGAAAGAAATACATTAAGGCTGTGTAGTCCACTATTTTATTGCCCGGCAGGACTAAAAATGGGAGATCATTTCTGCTAGAAATAAGAATTCCCAACTCGTCAGCAGGACTCAGCGTGCACTTCTACCTCAGAAAGAAACAAACATATAGCCACAAGTTTATGTCTAAAAATGTTATTTTACCCCATTCCAAAGAGTATTATTGCTTCTCCTTAAGTCTGTGTAACTGCATTCATGGTAACAGAGGTACTAAAATCAGGCAGAGAAATAGAAAAAGAAGTCCTGAAAACCTCAAATACTTTTTTTTTTTTTAATAGAAGGTGGCCATACATGTAAGATGTGATGCTAGGAGCAGAAAATATTTATGAAAGATGGTCATCGGCGGCAACGTTTTTTCATAACATCGTCTATCACGACTGTTGAAATTGCCAGTCATTACCCTCTCCTGATTTGAAAACTAAAGTCATTGCGTTCCACCCATTCCCCACTGAAAATAAAAATGAAATCACTCTTCTAACTCTGCTAGGAAGAACAAACGCAAACAGGGTTAAAAAAAATATATATAAAGCACAAAGCTGCTAGTAACTCAGAGGAGGTTATTAAGAGCAAAAAACTTGGTAATACAGAGAAACTTTCCTAACTATGGAAAAAATAGTATGCATGAGTTCCATTGTGTTTCTGAAAGCAGACACACACACAAAAGTCTTCAAGGACTAAAAATGTTGGTCCATATTTCTATACATTTACTTTATTAGTGTTACAGGAGATACTGAAAAAACTGAGAGAGATTTTTTACTCAAATCTTAGTACTGATGGTCAGAGACACGGGGAGACTTCACATTTTGGAGAAAACAGCAGCAGCAAAAATGCGCATTTCTCTTTGCTCTCCTCTGCCTGTCCATACAACTGTGCTCCCAACTGGGTCACGATTGCGCCCTGGAACGGCCCGCCCCAAGGAGAGCTGCAGGTCTCCCCACCATCCCTCACCTGCCCCGTGGCACTGCTGACAATAAATACCCCACAGCAGCAGCAAGGAGTTAATGTGGGTGTCTGCTTTAAAAGAAAAGAACTTTCTTGGCCATGACTGAAGCTCCAGGGTTTCCCTTTGCCGACCTGTGGAAGTACAGGGATTGTTACTCCACCTTGGACCTCTCCACCAGGCACCAGTTTGTTTGCAAGAAGCACCATGGGAACAGCGCAGGAGAACACGTAGAAGGTAGGCACATTCCTAAAACCATCACATCTCAATTTTGGATTATTTTAAGACCTGAGACATGAAGTTATAGATATCTTCTAAAACATCATCAGCTGTTTTACTACCTGGAATATTTTTTCTCACATGCTTCTTTGATTTTTGAGATTTGTGCTAACAACTTGTGCATCAAGAACATTCTGCAGAAATGTTGTTTCATGTTGCAGTTGTGTTATGCAGATAGCTTTTCCTCTATTAGTCTTTAATTTTATGTATTTAATATACCTGAATGTCTTTGCCCTGGTGCTAGGCAGAAGAGAGAATAAGAGTTTCACTCTTTCTTCAGTTCCTCATTCTATATACTTTTTTATTTTCTACACTGCCACTTGTTACTGTTTCAGAAGAAATAATCTGTGTTTTCAATCTCTCTTCACATGAGTTTTCCATGCCCTTAATCATTCTTGTCACCTTTTCCTCACTCTCTCCATTTCTGCAACGTTCCTTCAGCAATGGAGTGACCAGCACTCACAGAAGCCTCAAGCATTGATTTATACTTAATTAACTTCTAAGGCCCTCCAACAAGTAAACAAAATTATTAGTCAACAATGCCTGGAGAGCCACTGGGTTGATCCAGACCTTCAAAAACAAGCTGAAACTTGGAACAGCTTGCTAGGCAACCCTTCTATATGTTTTAACTTCACACCCAAGAGCTTTCCAGTGAGGTTTATTAGGAATTGCAGCTCTTTATTTTGGTCTTCTGGGTGACAGTATATGGAATTTACATGCTCACATTCCCATTTTACTGTACATATTATTTCCCCAGAGGGAGATGCTGTATGACATAATTTCACTATATAACATGAATTTACATATATAGATTGTTCTTGCTCCTAAAACTATATTCAACTCCATCACATTTCTCCTCCTATCTTACGTGGATAGCCAGCCACTGGCACCTTCTGCTGTGATCCACTGCAGCAAAACCTCTTCCAGCAAATCACATCGTTTCACTCCACACAAGGCATTTTTCTTTCATGGGAAGCCAGGATGAACTCCAGCTGAGAAGTTGGAAAAAGGTAAAATCCAAGTTTCTTTTCCCCATGCTCTCAGAAAAGCAGCAGCATACTGAATTTTTCCTTTTCATCTTTCCTTCGTTCTTCTATTCATAGTTAGTGGGAAAGATCAGTATTTCTCTGACAAGTGAATATTCTGCCCAATACATTTTTTAAGATTGGGGGATGTTCATTCCAGCAATACTAGAAAATAGGTAAGGTTGGCAGTTACGGCTCTACTGTAGCCCACTCCAAACCACATACCTCTGCTGTCGTGGGACAGCAAGACCAAGGAAAAGCATGAAATGCATATATCTCCAAGTTAGGGAACATATGACGAGGGGAAAGGGAGTGGTTTTAATCAGCCAAGGTAAGCATGTAAACTCAATACCAAAAGTGAGTTTTATCATCATAATCATGAGCTGTTCCCACTTTGGAGAGCAAGATCAGCCACTTCTGAGATCTCCAAGACGCTACCAGAACACAGTTCTGCAAAGCAGCAGCAGTCCTGTGTGGAAGAAAAAAGCAGGAATCATCAAGAAGCCTGCAACTATGTTAGCTAGACAGGAAAACAGAAAAATAAAACCTGCACCAAAAATGAATAGGACTTTATCAGTCTGAGATATTAAAAATATAACAAACTATTTCCCTGATCAAAATCTGTGCTTGTTCAGAATGCAGTCATCCCAGACAAACACCAATAAAACATCACTCATTTGTCTTTGTAAAATGTCTAGAAACTGGTCAGCAAAGCTTAGAGAAAATCTCCTGCATTTTCTCCTTCGGATAAGCCACCTACACTAAATTTTATTTTCTCCAACTCAAAAGCTATTCTCTCCCATCCCCCTCCAAATTAATTTTGGTTCTTTGAAGGATTTAACTTCTAGGGATGTTCTTTTACAGCTCCCTTCTTCATCTTGGTTGTTTTGTAAGAATACAACTGACAAAAACTGGCTCTGCATGCTGAAAGCTGAGAACCTGAACTGGAAGATGAAAAGCTGCAGGAATGCCCCAGCTGACTTACACTGGTGCTATGAGAGCTTAGAACCTGCAATAGCAAAAAACACAACACAAAGAAATAATTCAAGTTGTCTCAGTCCTTTACTGTACCTTGCTGGCATGCATGAAATCACTCAAATTTTCTTTTACAGTTTTTTAAACTGCTAGAAAGCTTTTAGATCTCTGTTGCACACATAAATATATGAAAAGGAAAAGATCTTGGACAGGAGGTCCTCATCCTTGGAGCTGTAGCTTTGTCCCTGTTAGAGGAATGAAATGAGGCCTCTTGTCCAGTCAACACAAATCACATCCTCAGCATCCAGCTCTTCGTAGCCCTGCACACAGCCAACCATGGGTCCCCCTGCCCTCACGTGTCGTGCATTCTCTCGAGGCTGTTCGAGACACTGCCTCTTGCTTCTGCCTTTGGGAAGATGGGAGCAGTTGAGCAGCATGACCTCAGGAGAGCTCCAGCCTGCTCTACTCAAACTTCTCTTACAGTTTATACTACAACAAATCGAGCGAAAACATCACAGTTCCCCCAAAGCATTCAACTTTGCAACGTCTGCTTCCCTGCAAGAGTGGCACAACAGGGCTACGGGCAGAGGAAAGTTGAGGATTTGAAACCTACTTTTGTTCAATTGTCCCACAGAACAGCCAAATCTGTGTGGGTTTACCAGGCTAAAACCACAGGCGACTGCGGTCAGCTTCAAATCCTTCAGGATGGCTAAGCACAAACACATGAGGAGAAGAGACCCCTGAAGCTGAGATCTCGCTGGCTTTGGGCAGGACACGGACCTGCTCTCCCAGCATGCTGTTGAGCACAGCAGGTCTCCCCTGCATGCATGAAGAAGGAGAAAGGAAGCGACACTGCATCCTTCGCTCCTCTTCCCCGTCACTGCCCACCGTGTGAGATCGGTGTGCAGGACGAGCAGATGTACCCAGCAGAAAGCAGTAAGAAGAGTGCTTTCTATGTACCTACAGACTTCAGAGAATAAACTGCAACCTGCTCCTGCTCGCAGGCAACACGGTCCTACAAGAAGTTACAAACATCATCTACAACAGTTCTTGATGTACACGAAATTAACTTCTACTCTCTTCCACGGAACATGACTGTGATACAAGATTTGTTCTGCAAATAAAAAAAAAACTTCTCAGTTAAAAACTTTTTTTAAAAGTATTTTTTTCTTCGAATGCAGCACTCTGGGGGAATATGAAAGGCTCAGCAAGCCAGATCTCAGTGTCAGTTGCTGAGTGTTCAGAGAATACACAATAGAAGAATGTGTCAAACCTGAAACACGATAACAGAGCTGCTGCAAAAGAAAAAGGAAAATCCTGAAACAGAAAAAAGGGCAGAAGTGTGTAGGAGAGACAGGCCTGATTATCCTCTACATTACATCAGAAAAAAAATGCCACTGAAGACAGTATAGTTATTCCAGAAAGAAATCGGGACACTTGAGATGATGTACTGCCTGGGACTGCAGATCAAATACTCTCCAGCCCATTAGGCAAGGCTGTGGTTATCTTTGGCTTCTTTATAACGTACAGGCACTGGGACATCATCAATCTGCCAGAGGGAGACAATCCATTGTACTGATCCAGAACCGGCCCTCGCTCAGCTGGCAAACAGCCTGCAGCGTGGCAGGGATGGCTGGAAGGGGCTCTGAAGCTGGAGCGGGATGCTCAGGGGTGAGATGCTTGGGAGCCTGGACCTCAGCGGTCCAGGACAGGGAGTTAGGGCAGGTAAGGCAACAGTGACTCTCACCCTCTAAAACAGGCTGACCACAGACAAACTATTAAGAAAACTGCCCAGTGATTGAATAGATGTCTTTTTCTTGGCCTGTGCTAATTGTGCTGAGAAATTGTTTGGGGGAAAGTTGGGTGGCTTGGCCTGAAATGGTGCCATGGCCATTCTAACGATTTATTGGTTTAATTTACCAGGTGAGATGTAGCCTGCAAATCCAGAGCACCTCCAGCACATTTCTAAGAAATCCTGTTTGGGTAAGGACTCTGGAGTTCCTAGTAGTTAAAAATGAGTCACTAACTTAATTTCCCCTCCTATTTTTTTCTTATAATTTTCTTACCTCCTAAATACACAGAAATTATGCTGCAAGATGCTTGGAGCACGTTCGTCCTTGTTCCACAAAACACCAAGCTCAAACACTGTATTCTTTAGACAGGGAAAAATTTAAAAAGTCAGGTAAGGGGAGAGGGTTGACATCACCTTCTCTCCACCACTTTGCACTAGTCCTACACAGATAAACAGCCAACTACTTGAAGGTGCCACATGGCACCTTCTCATCCAAACACTCGAGGAGTTGCGTGTATACTCATTTTCCTTCCAGGCCTTCCAAAATCCTCTCTCTGCACCTGCCCGCTCTAATGTAAAGAGTATTTCACTCAGAAGTGTTGCTGCACTCCCACTGCTGCAGCAGCCCAGCCCCTGGGCTTAGAAGGTAAAACCTTCCCCTGGTCAGGGCAAGTCCATTATTCCAACACTAAGTAATTTACAAAAGTTACTTTCTTAAATAAGAAAAGCTCGGAGGAGAGCTATTCACACCAAGCCCAAGCAACCTCTCTCACACAGCCAGTGTGCTTCCCTGGGGGCTGCCCCAGTGCCAGGGCACCGTGCGTGCTGGAGCAGCGGAGGAGCTCCTTGCAGATGGGCACCATGAGCCCAAACACTGCTTTCCTGAAGTGCCCTCTGAAATCTGTGCCATTGAGCTTCCACACTTAAGATGGGCATTTCTCATTAAGCAGTATTTTAAGCTGATTTTAAATGCTAGGGGTATGTTAGCAAACATAGCCCTATGTATTTATTTATACCTCATTTTATCAAACAGGCATGTTTAATAAATTTCTGCTGATTTATAAATTCATACAGTATTTTGAAACGCTATTTTGAACATTACTACCACTTAACTCAGTTTTATGGCTACCACAGGAAGCAAGGTTAGGGCATTACATAGTCCACTGCACCACAGGAATTGTGGATTGTTCTGAACACTAATCAGATAAAAAGCAGATTAAAAGTTAAATCCATATTTGTACACCTCCTGTTTTGCCTTATTCTGCTTTGGCCATCGACTCAAATGAAGTGTTTCAACATAATGTAAACTCCTTTCTAATCACCTTGAACCACTCCCTACATCTTTTTCCTCTCCCATTACTGCTGTGCATGGCTATTGTGTAAATATGTATTTTGGACGTTGTGAAAACTGTCTCACCTTAAAGTACAGTGGTTTATGTAACAACATTACATCCAATGTATTTGCAGGTTCCCGAGAATTTATTTTAAGAAGAATTCTAATTAAAGAAAGTGGTTCATATAATACACAAAAAGCAGACTTAAACGGACAAGAACAATGTTTCTAATACATATACCTCCCTGTGTATGTTTTATTACAAACAATTACAGTTTGTCCTGTTGCTTTACATAGTCACGTGAGATGATTTTTTTTTTTCTCTGTTAATAAGGACACAGGAAAAGAAAAGATTAAAAACGCTTTATGTTCTTTGTTTTCCCAGAAGAAAACACAAGCAAGCCCTTTGTAGCATTCAGCCTTAAGGCGAAATTTTTCATCTATCCAAAATCCTTACTAAATGTATTCCTTACTGAAATGTTTCCTAAATACTCGTCTACTGAATACACTTTGTCCTCAGTGACATCTTTTCTGCTTAAGTGTAGTGACGGTCCTTGAAAATGATGTTTTACACACATAGGAGGTAATTCTTTATGGTAGTGATTGCCCCCGGTTTACCAGCTTTCTTTGGTCCCAGTGCTGATGTTAATTGGAATATTGCTGAGAACTTGATAAATAAGAACAGTAAAAATTTCCGCTTTTTTTTTTTTGCTATTTCACTTAGCTCACAAAATTCCATTTTCTAAGGAGCTGATATACAGTGTTACTATAACGTTAAGGTCTAATACTATAATAAGTTTGCTTATGACAGTCAGTCTAGAGTGTAAAATATGAAGCCATATTAGAGGTAATGAATTATCTGTATTTAAACAAACAAACCAGCCACGATGGTTAAGTAGAGAGTATGTTTCCAGTTAATTCTTTCAGTTAGAGTCTTTTAAAATATTTGCAGCAAAATGTTTATTGTAATTGTCATAAATACCGTGTTCTTAACATCTCTACTAAAAAATACCAGCAGGATCAAAAGCACAGAGAAGTTCTTAGTGGCTTTGAGTCCAGAAGGATCATGTAATTAATAAGACTGTATTTGACAAAGGAATATATAATTTATATATAATATAATACATGTAATAATGTAGAAATTAACATGTAATTTACAATTATATGGCTGCCAAACCAAGCTATCTGAACAAGTTTTTAAAACAGCTGATGATGTCATCCAGCTGCGCTGACTGTGCGGTGCACATAACCTTGAAGATTTCAGGCAGTTTAAGAAGGAACTTCATTGTAAACTGCTTGGTCTTTGCCCCCTTGCTTTTTAAAGGAAGTTCTTTGGGCTGAGATGAAGGAAAATTAAAAAGAACATTATCGACATAAAATATTAAGAGGCAGGCTTTCTGAAGCCAACTTCAGTGCATGTTAACTTTCACCTTGAAATTTCATTATGGGCTATGTTTTGCGGAGCATTATCAGCGATGCAGAAGACCATGCTCACAGGGAAGTTCTGCAGCGCAAATCACAAAATACGCTGATGATTTAACATCTCACCCAACCCAGCGTTCCCCATGCGGGGGGTCAAAAGCCAGGGTTTGGCTGGACTCACAAATACATCACCCTGAATCAAACAAAGCATCCCTAAATAGTAGCAGTCACTAACGTACACTCATTACATTAATAAATTGCTTGCTAGTGGGAGCGGTGATGTAAGGAAAGACGTGCACTTGGTGGCCCTGCTTGCAGCCCGCCGCCGGTGCCTGCACGCCCGTTTTTCTCTGGGTTACATTCTAAAGGCTTCAAAGTGCGCGAAGAAAATCTGCTCAGTGTTGTGAAATAAATCAAAGAGCGTCTGCTGAAAATTCCTAAAACGCTTCTGCCCTAATCTGCCGGACCAGAGAGTGGGCTTGCAGAATGCTAAACTTGCTTTTCAAAGAAGATCAAAGCAACACGGGCGACAATTAAAAAGAGGGATGCAGGTGTGCGCGTGCGCAGGGGCACCGCAGAGGCAGGAGGAACTGCTTTTTAGTCATCCCCGAACGCTGACGCTGACTTATCTAATCATTACACGTGCGAATGGAAAGGACAGGAGACAGGCTTAAAAGGTACACAAAAATTCTCCGCCTTTATGTATAAAATGCATTTCATACACATGCAGCCATTTCCAAGATACGCTTTTTCCACTAATTTTGAACAGCTCCTTACCCACTGTCTAATTAAACCAGCCTACAATTTTGCTGTTTAGCGATGCAAAGATAAATGAAGTTGCAATTGTGTATTTACCCTTCCTAGCATTACTCGGTCTTTAAACGGGGTTTACCCTCCCAAACCCTACTGCAATGCTTGGAAGGCCAGCTGCCTGCCCTACCAAACACCTGAAGAACTTCAAAGAACCCTCTTCAGGCAGTACTGGGGCGTACGCCAGCTTCTCAAGGGCACCGCAGAGATTTGATTTGCCTGCTTCAACTTTTAAATGGCACCGGTTGTTCTGCCTAAGATTGGTCACAAAAACGCTCGTGTGAATAGGTAAGCGGGCTTGCACGCGAGCTGCGGGCGCTTGCAGGTGAGGGCCTGACGGAGAGTGACGTTGCACGACAGGCGCTAGGCCTCCAGTGCGGGGGGAGACTTCGCAGCCAACCTGCTGTTTCCCTGACAATATAGTTTGTCTGCTTTCCTCCTCCCAATCTGGTATTTTACTGAGCAAACTAGAAAGAAAAAACCAAAAAAAAAAAAAAAAGCAGCTGTGGGAATGAACTCCTCAAAGTTCATGGGGTGAGTAAGGAAGGAGTGAAACCCCGAATGAACTCTCCTGGCTGAACTGGGTTAAGATGAAAAATGCTTCTGTTAAATCTCGAAAATTTAGGTCAGTCTTGTTTATGTGAAGATATAAACCACTGACATTTGGAGAAGCATGTGAATCCAAGAGATATTTCAGTGTTCTCTCTAAACCATATCGGGCCACCAGGCCTTTTTAAACAGACCAATTTCTCCTCATTCAAATAAAATTTTAAAAAATCTGAATTGTCACTTAAGCTGTAGGCAGCAACATATTGCAGTATGGTGCTTTAAAGTGTAGTGGCAGCAGTTGCTGAAATATTTCATATTTTAAAAATACACTGAGTTAATCGAGGAGATACTTGGGAAACATTTAACAGAAGAGAACAAAGCAGGTACAATTTTCAAAGCTACCTGCTTTTTTCTTCCCCTGTACTAATACGGGTTACATTATTCCCCTGTGAGTATCAGAGAAGATGAGGAAAAATATAATTGATGCTTTAATTGATGCTTTTCTGAGACCTAACTGATGTTATCCAAAACACGCATCACACCAGCTATCCATTACATTTAACACAGCTCAACGTAAGGCGATTTTGATGATGTGAGTAGGGCTCAATCCTATTTCTCTTCAAATCCACGTGAATAGTTTATTATACACAGAACCAGGCTCAGTGATTCATTTTGATAAAACGCTACTTAGTGGCATCAAAACTGCCTGAGTATTTTGTCTGCCTATACTGCGGCCTCCTACTGCTGCCATTGAAACAAATGGCAAAATTCCCATTTACTGCCATGGGAGGAGAGCCAAGCCCTTAGAAACCTTTGTACTTAAGGAAAAACATTTTTCCTCCCACTCATGACTACAGTTCCCCTGAAAAACTAATGGAAATGTTTAAGAAGTCAGGTGGTCAGGACTGGGCCTAAAGGTCAGGAACAAAGAATATTAATACAGTCTTGCTATTGAAAAACCGAGCAGCATCCTTGAAGCGTTGTTGTTTTTAAACAGAAAATGTCACTCTCAGATCTAACTAGGAAGATTTTAAAATATATATAAATCTGGGAAGAGGAAACGAAGCACACATTTCATTTAGTGTCTGGATTATGGATTCTTATTAAACAAACCAGAGCTCATTATAAAATCAATATCAACTTAACCACTGTAGTCCCAGGAGAAATGGCAAAAAAGGTCACTCCAAGAAATTCAAACAATTTTCCTGCTGGAAGGGCACGATTTTAATTACAGATACTATTAATTAGAGCTGTCAGTAGGAAGATTGTCCTGTTAATTATCACAAATTCAGTTTCAAGCATGATTTTGGAACCTGGAGGGTTTTTAAAAAAAAAAAAAATTAAGAATTCTTGTATTCACGTTTGATGGAAGAAAAAGACTACCTATCACTTCTGTGGTTTAAATAAGTCAACAGTAAGATCCCTGTTAACACCAAACAAAAATATTTACGGCTACAGACTCTTTGGCCAACAAATCTGATCTGAAAAACTGCTGGTTTGTTCACACTTTATCCTGGAGGACACTGCTTTTTTTTTTTTTTTTTTCCCCGGAAATGCTCTTGCTCTCGCTCTCTCTTGTTTTGGAAGTCATTACCTTTAAAGACGTAAAGTAATTTAAAGATTTTTTTTTGAGTAATGATTCAATTTAAACTGAAAACTGAAACCATTCCTGAAGACACTAATTGTTACAGAAACTTTCGTATTTATCATTCTGTACTAAAACCTCCCTGGACCCAGCCTATTGAGACATACTTGATACATCACATCTTTAACATGGAAGAGCTACAGGCAGACCCAAACTTTGCGAGGAAATATGAGTTTATTCCCGTATGACTCCCAGCTGCCAACCTGAATCTATCTCAGCTCTGGAATACAGAAAGGCCATAATGTCTGATCCTAAGCAGAACAAGAAGGTAAAATAAAACTTGACAGAAGAGTGCCATTAGTGAGACCCTATGGGTGTGCAGCAGACAGGGATATGACAGCAACAATGTTTATACATTCTGGAATTCTTTTCCCTGGTCACACTCCAAATATTTTGGGGTAGCAGCCCAGAGCTGTGCGGTGTATGACCATAACACGTGCCTTCCCACATTAATTACACGCCAAGAAAGAAGAGCCATGATCTAAACCAAACTTCAGGAAGATGCGAAGTGTCTCTCCACCCAGTACTTTTGAAACTGAAAGAGAAAGCCTGCGCTCTCTGATTTATTTCAGGAAATCTGAATGCAGCCCTCCCGTATTACCGGGTACACATCTGCTACCATTGTTCTCCCAGAACCAGTCCCGGTTTACCTCCCCATCTATCAGCATTAGATTTCATTTTATCTGAATAATGGCAGAAGGTGGCAACAGATCAGGTCAAAGGCTCTTTTCATATCAGACCCTGAAGAAGTCGATTACTCAAAAAGAGAGACATCTTCAGATAACCGTGCAATCCATTCCTCATAAATGTTAAAGATTTTTTGTTATTAATAGTGGCAGAGGTGACAGATTATGGATATTAATGTTATTTTTCAGAGAATTTCAATGGCGAGGGCTGGTTTTTTTTGCTTTTTTTTTCTTTTTAATGTTTCTAATTAGGCACGAATTTACAGCAACTACCAGGACAGCCAAGATTAATACCCAGCAGTAAGAAGCTGCTACACTGAATCTGTGGGAATATGAATGGAGCGGCGCGGGGGGGGGAGCTGTGGCGAAAACAAATCCACCCCCCGAGCTCCCAACCCGAGGGGAGTCCCCACGGGGGGTGGGGGTCTTCCGGAGAGCTCGGTCCTTACCTGGTAAGCGGCGGGGGCATCGGAGCCGGCGTCGGTCCCCAGGGCCGAGAGCTTCTCCTTCAGGCGGTGGTGGCCGCGGTGGCGGAGGCAGTAGGCGACCCCCGCCGCCGCCAGCACCCCGGCGATGCAGGCGAGGGAGAGGAGGGTGAGGAGGAGGAATTTGGCGGACTCTGCCTCTTCCCCGCGCCGCGGGAGCGGCGGGACGCTGCTTTTCTGCAAGGAGGGGAGGGGGAGCGAGGGGGAGAGAGAGAGAAGCAACGCCTGAGTTGCGCGATCGCGGAGCAGCGCGGAGAGGGGAGGGGGACCCCGCTGGGGGGCGGGGAGGGAACACCCGGCAGCGCGAACTTTCAGCCAAGGATGGAGGCAAAGGGACGGGCAGGGACAGCACCCCAGCCCCCCGCCATTCCCATCCCATCCCATCCCCGCCCCTACCCGCGGCTCTCAGTTTACCGCGCGGCGGAGGCGGGCGCGCTGGCTGCGCG
>JAAGAY010063829.1:1919-60428 GCA_011801015.1 Ardeotis arabs | reverse complement strand
TCCCGGGGCTGCAGCCCGAGCCCCCCGACAGCGAGGGCGAGGGCGAGGACCGGCCCCGGCCCCGGCCCCGGCCCCACCAGGACGAGGACGGTAACGGTAACGGCCACGGCTCCTCAGGGCGGTTACCACAGGGCCAGCGGGCGCGAGGAGGCAGTGGGCGGGACTCAGCAGCCGCATCGCCCAATAAGCGAAGGCAGCGGGAGAGCGGCACAAAGGATAGCCAATGGGTTGCCGGCGCGGGAGAAGGCAAAACTGATCCGACGTTAGGGACTCTTATGGCTCAGCGCCGGCATCTCCCGTCGCCGCCGCCACACGCCATGGCCTGCTTCGAGCCACCGACTTCAGGTAGCACCAGCCGACCTGCCTCGGGCTTCCCGCTCCGAGGGTGGAAGGCTGCGGGTGGATGGCCCCTCCGCAAGATGACAGCCGTCCCCCGAAGAACTTGTAGGCAGAACGACGAGGCCGGGAGCAGCTCCTAAGGCCTCAGGCCCGAGGCGCTGGTGGGGAGGCAGCAGCTCCTCAGCCGCTTGAAGCAGCACCCGGCGCCACCAGGGCTTCCCGCGCTGCCCGAGAAAAACTACAACTCCCAGAAGGCTGCGGGGCGCACGCCGACGCGCATGCGCGCGACTGGCCAGCGGCCGGAGGGTTGTTCCGCCCCCTCGGCTCACCACCTGCCGAGGTGATTGGCTGCGGCTCGTAGCCAGCGGTGGGCTCTGATTGGCTGCGAGGGCGGCTGAGGCGGTTTCCGGAAGGGGGCGGTGGGAGGAGAAGCAATATGGCGGCGGAGAGCGGAGACGGACCGCAGGAGATGATGGAGGGTGAGAGCCCGCCGGGGGCCGGCACGGCAGCGGCTGCTGAGGGTATCGGGACCGTCCGCCGCTGGGCGGGGCGGCTACCAGCTGCCCGCGGTGGGGCTTGTGGGTCCTCCGCGGCCGGGCAGCCCGCGAGTGTCCACCCCGAGGGCGGCTGCCCTGTGGGGCCGGAGCTCCGGCCGGCCGCTGAGCCGGGGCGGGCCGCCCGGGCCGGGGGGAGCCGCGTGTGTTTGTTTCCTGGGCATGGCAGGGTGCCTTCCCCCTCCACGCGGGCTCCGCGCGCGAGAGGTGGAAGAAGAGAGTTTGTGGAGGTGACCGTGACGTAAAAAATAAAGAAAATAAGAAAGAAATCCCCTGGCCTGGCGTTGCTTTTCCTCGGTTGCCCCGTGAAACAAGAGCGAGTACTGAGGGGGAGCCGAGGAGCTCCAGGTCCCCAGGGCCAGGGTGGCCACCAGAGTTGTGGCTGGGGAGAGCATGGAGGGATCTTGCAGATTGTACTGTGCAGACGGTTGCTTTTATCTGCAGGGATCTTTTTTTACATATTCATATTTTTATGCCTTCACTTCTTCATGTCATTGGTACTATTGTACACAATACTTTTTTTTTAATAAAAGCTTTTAAAATGTAATAGTTCTATCTAAATCCATCTCCGTAATCTTTGGAATTGCACTTCATTGATCTAAGAAATTTCCTTTTTCCTCCAGTCTTCTTCCCAGATTGTTGGTTTTAGGAAGATGTGATGGGAGGAAAAAGTGCATCCAAAATCAAAGTAGAAACAAGGGGTAAGAGGCCTTTTATTTAAGACTAAACCTTTCATTTAGTTAACTTAGGATTTCTACTAACTGCATAGTGGTATATATGAATCCTGGTTGTTATATCTGCTTGCTAGTTCTCCCCCTTGCCCCACTGCTGAAAATTGCCTAATTCTGCTCTTATGTATCTTATGCAGTTGATAAGCGGATTGAATCGGAGGAGTCAGGAGATGAAGAAGGGAAGAAGCAAGCAGTTTGCTTGGTAACAGACCTCAGTCAGCAGAGCCTGAAAGAGGAGCAGAATGGTGAGAACTCTGCAGGTACCTTGCCACCCTCAATGATTGCGTTGGGAAGTGTTGTCTTACCAGTGTGTGCCGTAGCGTATGCCTGTCGGTCCTCTCTGTTTCTTGGGGCTATGTGATGGTTGTGTCAATGTTAGTTAACAATGTGAGTCTGCCCTACAGCAATCTTCTTTAAAAATAAATAAGTGATAATGTTATCATTGCTGAAATAAAACTGCTTTCTTTTTATGGAACCACTGATATTAGACTTTAGTTTTTTTATTGTTTATCCATCCACATTTCTGTTTCAAATCTTTAACATCAAAATGCAAAACACCTTTATTTGTACTCTTTTTGTGTATAAACATAGTAACTTTCTGTGGAAAGGTGCTGGAAATGTTCATTAGAAATAAATAGAAACAGCTTTTCATAATTCTGTTTTAATGTATGTAGGGTTTTTTTTTGCCTAAAGAGTTGCCAGATTCCTTTGGAAGGCAAAGGCAACTATTTCTAGATAGACTGAAGGAAGCTGTCAATTTTTTTTTTTTTAATTTAAAAATTCCAAGACATATCAAAATTATATCTGTTTGAATCGTCTTGACTTTAAACTTTTGTTACTGCTATTACTGTTTGTGTTAGAACATTGGGTAGAAATGTTGACAGACATTTTAAGCCTGTGCATGTGGGGTGGGAGGTTTTGCTTTTCAGTAGCTTGTGTAGAATTTGTCAGAGCAGATCCGTTCCTGAAGACCCTGAATGGCAATATTGCCTGGGCTTTTGGTGCTAGCTGACAATCTGAGATGTAACAGCATCCTTTTGATAGAGGTGTCCATGGGATTATTGTTGGTCTGGAAATGAAAGTAAAGTAATACAGCAAATTTTAATCCTTTTTGACTGTGCGTCTCCTGCAGATCCCTCCTGATCTTAGACGTGCCCATTAGTATTTGCAAAAGTGTTTTGCAAGCTAGTAAATTACTGTGAGAATTTTAGGTCTCATCTCCTAACTATAAATGAACTCTGTCTAGGTATAATTCATTGTTGATCGTAAAAAAGCTGTATAGAGTAATTGAATGCTGTGGTGATATCTGTAAAAGTGTAAGAGCGCACCTCGCAAATGGTACATCCCAGCACTGCGTGGTCAGTACAACCGCGCAGATCGGTCAGCCAGTTTTCCTTTACGTTCATGTAACACTGGCTGTTTGTTCAGCTGATGTAATTTAGCTGTGCGTCTGAGGTTATATTTTGTATGTTGTTCCCCTGGGAATTATAATATTAGAGAAAATACTTCAAGTAACGTACTCTTATTCCAATGAAAGCAAGAAAAATGCATTCAGATTTGGTGGCTGAATCACGCTGGATACTATTTAATGTAATGACTGTACTGTTACTATTTCTTCCAAACCGTTAGCGTTCAGAAAGCTTCTATGAGGGCAGAAACCAAGCAGAGGAATAATTTTGGAACATTTGAGTTAGTTTCCATAGCCAGCTTTTGACTTTCTCAGCTGAAAGGAAAATGAAGAGTTTCACATATTTTTCACAGAAGGTCAGCAATGGAAAGAGCTCAGGCAGCTGAAATTTCCAATTTATCGTGTAGCTGATTTTCTGAGGAATAGCACCTCTGTTTAGAAAGCTTATAACTTAGCTATTTATAATATTTTTCATGCATATGCAGTTAAAAAATGTAGTTAGGCTTTTAGTTGCTTTAAATGCTTGTGGTACTGTGAACTTATGTAACTTAGTAACTACTGTTCCGTACTGCGGAATTTGGATTTCCTGAATGTCGTATTTTTTCCTACATCTGCAAAGCTGTGTAGCTTGCAGGCATGGGTTACACAAAAATTCACTTAAGTAACTTCTCTGCCAGAGCAATGTTTTTCCCTCTTGAGAAACCTGCTGCATTAAAAATTATGGACTAAAGCGCTGTTTGCATACTTACTGCATGCGAGTGAAATTGCAGTTCTTTTTGTAAAGTGGTTGTAGAAGGGTCAGTGTAGGGTGTTTTATGTCCGCTTTGTTCCTAAATCAGATGTTGGCTGATAATTGATAGGACTGTACATTTGCTGGAATCATTTTTGTTTCTCTTCTTTGAGAGAAAATGTATTTCAACATTCTCATACCAATACTGATTTATCAGTGTTAACCGTAGACATATCTCACTCAGACTGCTGTGTGGAGAGTGTTTTATACACAGTACGTGAACTTTATGAGAGTTAGCCGTGTTACATAAATGCTAGTGCCTCTGTGTTCAGTTTTAAATTGCTTTTATGTCTGTGAATTCGATACGTGTATTCTGTGTAATTTGGTTTTGTGCCTTCAGACTCACATGCTTTTTTCCCCCCACTGGCTCTACTAGGATTGCTCGCTCAAAGCCAAAGGGCAAAATTCAAGGAGGGGATGTGATCCTTCATTCCACGCTGTCCTTTGACTGATCCCAGAACAGAGTATTTAATGCATTGCCAAAACCAAATGTGTGTAAATGGTCTCTAATGGGTGCTGCGATGAAACACGTAATTTTGTAGAGAAGCCTGCCAGCCAAAAAAGGCTGAAGGATTTTTTTTTCACTTGAAATTTTTTTTGGTTGAAGAATTTTATTTTTTTTTTTACTGACTACATGACTGGCTTTACTGTTGGACAACTTTAAAGTCTCAAAAGGACAAGTTCCTTCACCATGAGCACTAACTACTGCTAGTACACTTTAATGCAAGGGGAGTAGTTCGGATTTTTATGCAAAATCTCAAAAAACTGTTATTCCAAACTTGGGCTGCATTCCTGTTGGCTGTAAATTCAGTTAGGGTGCTTGTTTGGCTTGGAGTGCTTTGTGCTGGCAGCCCTTTGCGCCCTAGAAATAGGTCAGAGAGATGCAGCCTTGGTAGCGGCAGGGTAGGATATCGCACTCCCCTGCTGAAGAGCATAGCTCCCGATCTGGAAGAAAAATAAGAAAATTCCAGTGTTGCCCACTGCTAAAACGCTGACAGGCGTATGTATGCATGTCAGTTTTGATGGCGTTTCTATACTGCCATTTAATGTCACCAAGCCTATCTGTTCATTTCGCATCCCCAAAATATAATTTATGCTCCCTGCTAATTTACACTATAAATAATCTAAAAAGATGAGGGACAGAGGATTGCTTTTCAGTCTTAACTTCCTTGAGTCAGTTCAGTTAGTGCTCTTTCCTATTTGAATGCCCAGGCAAGAGCAGTAGCCCAAATACAGCGAGGTGAATGATGGTATGTGAAGCTGTCAAAGCCTTGGAGTTTGATGGCAGTATTAAAAATTGTCATGCCTGTACTGTTCATCCTTACAGTGCTACTTACAATGCCAAGCATCAGTAGGAAAACCACTTGTTAAGTATAGGGGACATTTGGCATTTCGAAGGATGTTGTAACCATGCTGGGCTATAAAAACAGCCCTTACTTCTGGGTTAATGGAAGGAGCTTGCATACAGTAATACAGGACTTAATGCAAAGCCTTTGGAATTTGACTGTAATTAAAGTGCCTTGGTTTTGTAGTAGTGCACACAGAAGCTACACAGATGAAGTGGAAAGGGGTTGCATGTTGTATGTTTTGCAAAGTCACCTTAGACTTTCTTTGGAAATTGACACAACCAGCACACCATCTTCAACAAATGGGACTCGGGCATGAATTATTCAGCATGAATTTATCCAGTAAATTTTGCTCCCTCTTGTGCTATGATAGAAGCACAGCAAATGTTGGGCTGTCTTCCAGAGCTATAAAGGCATTTCCCAAGGAAATGTATGCAGTGTGATAAACAATGTTTTCTAGCATATTAGTGAGTTCAGTCAAACAAAAGAAGGGAGATTCATGTGAAAGGGTGCACAAGATTGACATAAACTGGCAGGATTTATGAAAGAAAAGCTGAAGGGTGAGATTGTTGAGATGCTTGGTTGTTTCTGGCACTATCACTAGACAGTTTAGAGTCCCTCTTGGCAAGGTTGTCGGGCACTTTGGACGGTGTATCTTCAGAGGGATGATGGCTCTAAGTGTAAAGAAAAGGAATCCTGCCCAGGTCATTCTTAAGTCGGTATTATTCAGCAGTCACATGAGCAGGCTAAGGAATCGTAGAATCATAGAATCATAGAATGCTTAGAGTTGGAAGGGACCTTCAAAGGTCTTCTAGTCCAACCCCCCTGCAAGGAGCAGGGACATCCCTGACTAGATCAGGTTGCTCTTTCTGTCTTTTGCATGTAGGCATGAAATCCTGTTGTTAAGAGAGCTTTTTTTTTTTTCATGGCTAACTGTCACAACAAAAGCCAGATAGGTGAAGTGTATTTTTAATGCAGCAGAATATCTGAACTGTGCATCTCATGTGTTTCTTCTCCTGAGGAGAGTTCGTTCCTTTGTCCCTCCACATGTTAGACACTGTAGTCTTGCCTTTAGCTATCAGATGTCAGAAGTTTGTAATGTATTTGCTTCTCCTGCAGGAGAAGCAGAGACACCGGTGGACATGGAGACAATTAGCCTGGACCCAGAAGCCGAGGTAAAGGCAGATTTTTTGTCCTTACAGTGGGAGGAAAACGTAGGCAGAGGCAAGTATTGAAACCTGGTTAAAGGATCTAATTCTTCTGAAGGTGCTGGCTGTCATGATCTTCCTCAGAATTGATTCAGAGCCTTTAGACTAGAAGTAGAGGTGTTTTATTTTTTTGTCAGTAGTTCTGTTAGTCATTTAGAATTTTAAATTAAGCATGGAGGCGCTGAAAGTGGGGCTGTACTGCAAGCATTAGTGATGGGCTACGAGCTTTTGTGAGAGTATCTTTAATGAACTGATTGCTGCTGTCAAACCCATGATCTGTAACAGGAACAGCTGCTTAACTGTCCGTGTGCCTTGGCATTGACAGCCTCAGGAGCTTGTTAGCTGGAGAGTTTTTGAGCTTGGGTGGTAAAGTGCTCTGTTTCTCTTTGACTGACTGACCTGCAAAACTGGAATATCTGGGGCTGGATGGCACAGATGTGAAGTGCATCAGCTGATTGCCAGTGCAGAGTTAACATTCACAGAACCACCAGACTATTGGAACTGTCAGTGGTTCCTGTTCGTCTGAGGCCTGGAGCTGGAAATAGCAAAGCGTGTTCCGGTTAAGCCCTAGCGAAATGAGTAAGGGAATTTTCTGCGAAAATTGATTCATACTAGGCAGCAGATTTTTTTCTGTCTCAGTAAATTCAGAATTTACTGCGAAAGATTTCTAATTTTGGTGAATCAATGTTCAGAGTAAGGAAAGGGCTGTTGCCTTTTCACAGATACTGTGTTTGCAGTTGACAAGCTTAGGCCACATTCTTCACCTGTGATGGTAAAATCACGTGCTAAACCCAGTCTTCACAAGCTCTTTGAAGGGAAGTTTTAATGAGCTACACATTTTGTAAGACTGTAATTTTCCTTAGAACAAAATACCAGGTTGATCTCTGAAGGGTGTTTTCAAACAGCTGCTGAATCCCTCCATTTCTCTTTCAGGATGTTGACTTGAATCACTTCCGAATTGGGAAGATTGAAGGATTTGAGGTGCTCAAGAAAGTGAAGGTAACAGTCCTAAAGAATAGAGATGCTTCTTGGAACTGGAGATTTTGAATATCTAACTTATAAGAGGACAGATACAGGAGTCTCTTTGGCCGAGATCCTGATGAGTTCACTTCATATTTAAGTGAAGGAGGGCTGTGTTTACCCATTTGTCAAGTAGTAACAAAAATCCTGGGGTTTTGCAAGTTGATCTTGGAAGTGGATGAGAGACAACACATCAGGGTTCATCCTAAGAGATACATTCTGCACTTGCACAGCGGGCGTAACGTAGAATAATGTAGACTGGAAAGGACCTCTGGAGGTCAAAGCAGATCCAGTTAGAGCATGTTGCTTGAGGCATTCTCCAGTCAAGCTCTTGAGTGTTTCCAAGGATTGAGATTACATAGTCTCTCTGGGCTGCTGTTCTAGTGTCTGACCATCTTCATGGTAAAAGATTTCCTTCTGTAGAGTTGGAGTAAAACAAGAAAAGATTGTGTTTGGGGAAAAAAAAAAAAAGGCAAACAACCAACCCACAAAACTTAATGGGGAAAAAAAACCCCCAGAATTTGTTGTCTGTATGCCAAAAGACATTACATGCTGTTACTCATATCCATTTTCTTGTTTGTTTTTAAACTTTTCCCCAACTGTTAGACTCTGTGTCTCCGTCAGAATTTGATTAAGCACATTGAGAACCTGGAGCAATTGCAGACCTTGCGGGAACTGGATCTGTATGACAATCAAATTCGGAAGATTGAGAACCTGGAGTCTCTAGTGGAACTTGAGTGAGTCCAGGGGAATCACCAGGATTAGGTTGAGGGTGGTTTGCCACTCCCTGAGTCACTCATGCTGTATTTATTCCAGTATTTTTCACCCAGGCCTTTCTCATTATTCGTTTGGATGCTCTATGAAGGATAATGTCTGTTCTCCATTGGTTTTTAACCTGTGCAGTAAACCAGTTTCATAATCCTAAAGCTCACCAGGGACAGTCAGCTGGAAGTGAAATGTGTGCTGTGTAAGGCAGTGAGAACGATAGGTGGTGGTGGCTTCTGTGCAGGTGCAGAAGCCCTCAGGCACCCTTTGCTTTTGTCAGCGAGAGCTCCATATAACAGGTTTTGTCCTGCAGAAAATGACAAGAGATTTCAGGTGAGATTGGGACTTTTTAGGGGGTGTTAGGGAAGGAGCAGCGCTCTTCCTAGTTTCTGGCACTTGTCTGTGATCACTCTGGACACGCATTACAAAACTGGGAGGGGCAAGGAGGACTGACCTGCTTCCCACAGTCATAACTGCTTCATGCTTATGGGAGGCCTTGACGTTGTCCTGTCAGAGGCAGATCTTTTATGCACGTACCTTTCCCAAGGAATATGCAATACTGAAGACTGGCTTCCTCCCACCGTGGCAGCTCTGTGACTGGGCAAAATAATGGCTATCTTCTGCAAGTGACACTTTAAAAAAAAAAAAAAAAAAATTCCCTGACACACTATAGAATTATTTTGAAAGTTATACTTGTTGCCATTTCTGATAAAAACAAATTATACTTACGACTCTAGCTTCAAGGCCTAGCAAAGTGCTTGCTCTCTGCAGATAGTGAGGTTCCTCACAATTTACAAGTGGCTCTTCTAGAATCATCCATGCCTGATGGACTGAAGAGACCTTTATTTTGTTTTACCTCAGGATCCTGGACATCTCCTTTAACGTTCTGCGACACATTGAAGGACTAGATCGGCTTACCCAACTTAAGAAACTCTTCCTTGTCAACAACAAAATCAGCAAAATTGAGAATTTGAGCAACTTGCAGATGCTACAGATGTTAGAGCTGGGATCCAATCGAATCCGGGTAGGCTTGCTCTACAAGATGTTAGCTGCAGAGTTTTGGGCTCTTTGGCTTGGGATTAGCCTTTTCTGAAAGTGCACTGAATTGACTTTTACTTGCAATTTTGTTCTTTTTATCGTTCCAGTCATTTAATGTGTAATTGCTTATTGCTGGGCATGCTGGTTCCTTTAATTATGTATGCATGTAGTACCTGGGTACTAAATTACTATTTATGAATTTCTCTCTTTAATGAACTCATGCATCCCCTGTGTGTTGTCTTTTGCAGATGATGGTTTCCTCCTGATAGAGAGCCAAGCATATCAAAACTAGCAATTACTGTTTTCTTTTACCTTCCCAGAGGCTGATGCTCTTTCGATAAAGCCAATTGAATGCAAATTTAATTCTAGTTTGATTTGTATGTGTAGTTGATAACCTGCTGCATCAGTCTCACTCAGGAAAAAAGATTTTCTTGAGGCTTTGCTCTGAAGTGCCTCAAAAACCTGACAATGTACTGCTGGTTACTTTTTTTTTATTGTGCAGTTTGTGATCTTTTCAATTTAGGTTACTTTTTTTTTTTACTTTTACATGCAAAGTAAACAATTTCTAGGAGCTTTTTCAGTTATGTGCACTTTAGAAAATACTTGTAACAGATAAGTGCATTCAAGTCTGAAAATTGTCGAAGTTGGCGCTCCTTGTTCACAATACCTGAAAAATTACTGCTTATGCTGAAAGAGCAAAGTAGGAAAATAACTATTTGTTCTCTGTATTTCAAGCCTTGTGGAAGCACAGTTCTCTTTCTAGAAAGGAAGGAAGCTTCAGCTATTATAAACAGTCTTTTAAGGCAGAAATGTTTGCTACTTTTATGAACTGGAAAAATTTTATTTTGCTCCTAAAGCTAAACTGGACTGACTTTCATCTGAAGGAGTTTCTACTTTGGAAATGAAATTACTTAGAGGAATAAATCTAGAGCATGAGAACATGAGCCAGATCAGAGGAGTGATTAGGAACCGTAGAGTTTGCATAGGTTGAGGGAACATGAGTTAGAGGGAGGTGTGCTTTCCTTTATTCAGAAACATAACAGGCTAAGCACACTGATCTGTACATTTCAAAAGCTGGGTTAAGTGAAACTGCACGGTATTCCACAGGTAATCATCATTACCTTGTGCAAAAAAAAATCCAGCTGGTTTTCTATATTGACACTTAGGCAATTCATTGCCACTAACATTGTCAGACCAAAAAATATCTTTTAAACAATTAGATTAGATTTATTTCACATGTGTTTTCTCAGTGTTGAGCCTGAGCGTATTAACAAAACAACCAAAAAAGCCCAAGTTGTCACTTACGGGTAACACAAGCTTCTTAAATTACTTTATTTTTAGCATTTTTTCTATTTATCTATTGATTCTATGCTGTCTTCTTCAAAAAGCACTGCTCTGTGCTTCCAGTTGCTTTACTGGAGTAACCTGTGTCTAGGCTAGACATGAAATACATATCATGTTATTTGGAGCCAGTTAGAACTCCTTTAGTAGTTTTCTGTTAGTAGGGTGGCCTGGGTCTGTGCTTTACAGGTGGATGTATCCTTAACTGTTTAGGGTAAAAGCCTATGGCCTGTCTGTTCACGCAGTGTTCCTGACTCTGAGGTGCCTTATGCCCCTGTGCGAGTACATCCCCATTTCAGCTTCTGCAGAAATGCTGTCTTAGTCATTCTGCTGCGCACTGACCTTTCAGAGTGCACTTGCCCTGGAGTCCATCGTGGCTTACAAAGCACTTGTAATTCTGTCCCTTTTGCATGAATTGTGGGGAAGCGGAACTTCGTGCTTGAGCTGATGCATTTTCCTGCTTTTTTCTTTTTCCCCAAAGTCGGACTGAGACAACTATAAGGCAAACACTTCTTTATTTGTTCCTTAGGTTTTTTCCTCTCATGTCCATCTGTTTCATACTCTACCTTAAGAGTGGCTTTTATAGCTTTAAGTAGATTTTTTTTTTCCTGACTATTTCTTCTCAGTATCCTCAGAATCGCAAATATTTCCTCCTCAGGGCTGATGGAGCTACCAATGAGCAACAAATCTATTATTTTCTTGCAAGGTCAAAACAGGGGTAAGTTTACAGGCTAGAAGGAAGGTGAATCCAAATATGAGCTGATAAGCATCTTATGTTGAATCTGTTTGCAATTGTGGGATAGAGATTGAAAAGCTTCTTTGCTTTCTGAAGTGTATCTGTAAAGTCCTAGTGTGTGTGCTTATGTCCATCTTCCTCTCTTTATACACGCACAGATAGATGTACACACACAGAGATTAATCTAAGTGGTGCTAGGACTCAGTGGCCTGTCTCACCAGCACTACTAGTCTCTGAAACTGTGCCAGGCAAGAAGGCTGTGGAAAAGCTGAGGTGTCACAAGGTACTTGAGCACAGATGCGCAGCTGTGTGTGTATCTATATCCATATTACTGTTCTTCTATGAGCTGAAGTCTGTTTTTAAAATTCTTCTCTCTTTTAACAGCACCTTTTTTGAGTTAAGAGACTTTCCCCTGCAAAAAAACATTGCATTTCCTTTCCTTCTGTTTACAGAAGCCTTTTCTAAGCACACTTTTCCCCTTCTCTTGCCCTTTTTTCTCTCTTCCCTTCATACTTTCTGGTGTCCCTTCCTTTATAAATACAGAATATGGTTCTTCTTGAGGCCTCACAGATATCCTTATTTTCTCCCACTGGAGGCTGAGCTCAGGACTTAAACTGGTATAGTGTATATGTTCTGCCAGGAGCGTGTGCATTTAAAACATGTACATTACTTAAATTGGTATGTGTGTGTTCTGCTAGCAGCATGAATATGTAGCCAGTAGTTAAATATATGAACACGTACACCCATGAGATGGTTAACCTTGCTTATGATAGCTAAACAGCTTGCTTCTGACTGTTACGCGGTCACTGATGCTCAGGACTAAATTTCCAAATTATACTTTCTCCTCCCAGATTCTCTTTCCATTCTCTAGTGACAGACATTTCTTGCTTCACAAATGAGTATCTTTGCCCTCGATACACCTCATGGCCCAAGGAAAATCACTTTCAGAGCTACCCGAGCCTTTTCATTCTCTGCTCTTGCTGCCCGGACAGTGGAGACAACAGCCAGGACAAAGCAACGTGACCCTTACTGAAAATCAGCGAATAGTAGTGCCACATTACAGCTGTGACACGGGCTGAGGTTCACTGTCACCGCACAAAGTCCTGCATTTACTCTGCTCTTGGGTCGCCCTGTGTGCGGTTTGTGTTGTGGAATTGGCAGGCTTGTGTTTCTCAGGAGTGCAGCTCTGTGGGTCAAGGCTATAAAATGCCAGCCACGTCTACAGGTCAGAGTTTTGTGTCGCAGCAATAACACTGTCTCCTTTGGTCATTTTGCAGGCAATTGAAAACATCGACGCTTTGGCTAACCTTGACAGTCTGTTCCTTGGAAAGAATAAAATCACCAAGCTCCAGAACTTGGATGCTCTGACCAACTTGTCTGTGCTCAGTATACAGGTACTGATTCTACTCTGCACTGGTATTTTTTGAACAGCCTTGGTTGCATGAACCACCTTGTAATTTATGATAAGTTCTGTATCAGCAGGTCTTCAGTATTTGAGTCACTCTTGTACTGGAAGAAAGCCTGGTATTCTCTGTGCTGTCTTTTCTCATCCTTTCATGCTAAATGAGATTGACAGACCCTGATAAAATGTTAAAACAAATGTTTGATTTTTTGAGGAGAGAACAGGAAATGAATGTTCCCCCATTTCCTTCCTGAAACACTGTTTTCTAATACATCACAATAACATCAAATGAGTTATGCCAGGGAAGTCGTTACAATGGCGGTGGGGACAGTGTCACTGCCTTCTTCCTGAAGAGGAAAGAAATGTGAACAGGCCTGTGCTAAATTAAACCTGTCCTTAAGGAGCTTATTAAAGTTCCTTCCTTTTTAAAAGGTGGAATAAAAATACTCAACTAATTTATTTTATTGAGTCTCCTTCTTACCCATATGACAATCCTAGTGCGTACTAGTATCTCTGACAGCTGTTGGTAAGAAAGCTGTACTCGCCACGTGTTGTGGTACCTGTATGTGTCATTATTCCGTCGGATGTACAGCAGAGTGTACTGGGATTGAAGTGTTGTAACGTCCCTTCTGACCATTCCATTAAAAAGACCTACAAAATGAATGCTATTAATGCTTAGACCCATTGTTTCTAAAGACAACAAGTGGAAAACTTCCAGGCTACAACTTTTGATGGGATGGTCAGAACCTGATTCTTCTAAACTTAGAGTTTGTTTCCTGTGGGACTTCATTGTACATCAGTGGTACAGAGATCAAATGAGCTGGGCTTGTGAGATCAGTGTGAACCCAAGCAGACTGTTTCCCCTTCCCATCCATACTTCAGAGAAATGCTTTTTCTCCAATTACTCCCTTGGGTTTTGGTTTGTTTAGAGTGAACTTAAACCACTGTTACGCTTTCAGAATAACCGTCTGACCAAGATTGAGGGGCTGCAGAGCTTGGTGAACTTGCGCGAGTTGTACCTCAGCCACAATGGCATTGAAGTCATCGAGGGACTGGAGAACAATGTGAGCAGGCTCTTGCTAAGCGTGTGACAGAATCGTTGTCCTAAGCTACTCCCATTGGTGACTGTGCTTTTCTGGAAGTTTTTGTTCTCAGCTCTCTGTTACATGTGGGGTCCTGACCCCACTGCAAAGATCCAAGTGTTTGTAATGTTAAAATATCTTGCGTGAGTGAAGCTCCTCCAGATCTTCTGAAGTAGAGTTGTTTTTGTCGCCTGGGGAGGGGAAGGACGAGGTGTGGTTAATGCAGCAGGCTGACTGATCTTCAGCAGTGGAAGGACCGGTGGCTGCAGCCGGCTGTCCCTGCTGCAGCCTTTCAGACAGCGGTTTGTAGATAGCCATGAGTTCTTGTCAATAGGACGACAGCTGGAGCTGGGAGTAAGAGAGACAAGCTGTGGCACGTGGCTTGCCTTCGTGTCGGTATACATTTCTAGATTTCTGGATAGGATTGATTTCACAGAAGCCTGTAGCACTTTCATTTGCACAAAACAGTCAATGGCATTGTCAGAGAGCAGAGACAGTCTGGATCTTAGTTGTCTGTGTGCAAGGCAGACAAAAAAAAAAATTCTCTGAAACTAGTAGTTTCCTGCGAAAAAAAGTTTGTTCAACTCTGCTGCTTGAGGGGACACTTATGGTCTGATTTTAATGGATTCCTCCTCTTAATGTATATAAGGAAAAGTCACTTTTTAGGAGCCCTTGGCAGGCAGTTGCAGCTGGCCGGTTTTATTTTTGTCAAGTGGCTTCTGGGAGGTCAGTAACCCAGCTTAATGAAGAGCAGCCTTCCTGCTGTATTTAGGCAGTGAGAGTTCCTGTGCTGCATGTCAGCAGCTGGCAATAATGTGTCTTTGCTTCTGACAGTTTCCAGGTCTGGGCCTGAAAAAAGTGGCACAGAGGAGATGAAAGGAAATCCGGTCTAATGTTTTTGTGTTTGCTTGTCTAGAATAAACTCACAATGCTGGACATTGCAGCCAACAGAATCAAGAAGATTGAAAATATCAGTCACCTAACAGAGCTGCAGGAGTTCTGGGTAAGCGCAGGCTGGAGCTGTTCCCCGAAACGTCTGTACAGCGGTTGAAGAAACCCTTCTGATGGGGAGCAGTGGGAGGGTGGTGTGCATGTGTGTCTCTTCTTGTTCTGGTGACCAGCTTTAGGATCTTGACAGTCTGCACGGATAGAGTATATGATGGCTTCTGCCAGGGAAAGAGTTGAGCTTAGAAAATTCTTTGCAAGGCTTTGCTTAGTGGTAATGAGCCTGTCTCTACCTAGGAAATAGGCCCTGCCTTCGTGCCTGTAATGGTTATGAAACGGCCCTACTGTGTCCTATTTTTGCAGATCTCATTTTTCTTTAAGTGCACGTGACAGAGTAAATGGGGAAAGTGCCTCACCACTGCACCGCAGCACAGGGCCCGCTCAGAGCAGAGTCGCTATGTTCATGTTGTTATAAGTACGAGGAACATGAAAACGTCTTCTGGTTTACATCCATTCCTGTGAGGTAGATAGCAGTTTAGGGTTGCTTCTGTTTCTTTGTGGCATCCTAAATAACTAAGCCCTTTGTCATTCATCAGTTGTCTAGTCAGGAAAAATGCAGACACACCCCTTGAAACGTCAGTCCCCTGCCATATTTGGGAGCAGTGTACAAATCTGCTCACGTGTGGGGGGAAAAAGCAGCAGATGTTCATGAGTTGGCATGTGCTTTAGCTCTTGTAGAGTGTCTGCATGTCAAGGCTGAGAGTGAGAGTTGTGCTGCTTAATGTCTCTCATTTGGAGTTCAGTTATTTAAACTCTTGGCAGAGGCTGAGGTAAAAGGAGTGGAAAGCAGCTGCAAATGAAACCAAGCTAGAGCCTGGAGTCCAGGCTACCTGGACCGTTTTCCTCATCTTGCAGTGTGGTGTAGCAGATGGCTGGTGGTGTTACCTGGCTGTGCCTGTTCCATAAGGAATTTTTTACATAACAGGAGCTGAGAAGCCTGTTTAGCGACATCTTTTGGGCAGTAAAAATGAGACAGTGCAGCGTGGCTGGTGTGGGACCTGTTGTGATCCTTTGCAATTTCCTCCAGTCTTCCTCTCTGCTGTTGCTCTGCTTGTAGAAGAAGGCGTTGCACAGCTGTTTCCACTTGTTTTACAGAAGGTAAAGGGGAGGTCCTAACCTCATTGGACTTGCTTTGCAAAAATGCTAGTGCATTTAGAGAGTCCTTTGTCAAAGCAGAGCGTTGACCAAGATCTGTTAGCTGAACCTGGAAAATGCCCTCCTGGCTTTTTTCTGCTTTAAGCCTGGTTTTTGTTTTTTTGTTTTTTTAAAAAAAAAGTGCTTTCTGATAGAGAGCAGGGCAGAATTTTCTTTGATATGAACAAGTGTTGCATCTACTAATTTATATTTTTTTTCGCTGGCTGTAGAGTTGAAGCCACGTAATAAAGTCAGCTAACACCTTAAGGAAGCAGAATTTCAAATCCCAGATACTGTGTGAATCTTCTAACAGTTTCCCAGTCCATCTCCAGTGGAGGGACTGAGACACCTGAAGGTCAAGTGACTTGGCTGAAGTAATGTTGTGATGAGCTGTAGCAGGATGAAAGGGCTAGCAGGTTTTCTTCAGAGTCTTAGTCCAGGGTCTTAACTACAAAGCCATCTTCAGCTGCAGCACTGGTGGTCCTGATGATGAAGCAGTTTTCTTTCACTGGACTAAGTGGAGGGGGGCAGCTGGAGAAGAGAGAACTGCTCTTCTGCCGCCACAGCAAACGGGATGTGCAAAGTTTCCAGTTTACTGTGGGCGCCTGATGCGAGGAACAGTTGTTGAAGGGGGGCAGAGCCAATCCAGTGGTTTTTTTTATTTGAAGATGGTATTACTGTAGTGACTGCCTCTGTATCCAAAAACAAGGGGTGGCTGAAGTCTCTAGGTTGGATAGTACGTGGCCATCGTGCACGCTTTGCTGCCTTGCCAGGCACTTGAAGCATTCATCCCCTTGCATGGGAATTCCTTGCAGTGCCAGCAGCAAGGCAGCTCCTGGGCTGACAGGAGGAGAGCCTGAATCAGAGAGCTTGGCGCTTTCTCTGGCGTGAAGAAGCACTTTTTGTGGGGAAGTGATGTGGAGAGGAGAGGAAAATGTCACTTTTCACATCAGTTTGTGACCTTATTTAATGTTTTGTGGGAAATCATGAAAGTAAAGATAGATGTTGCAGTGGAAGAAAATCTTGACATAAAATTTACAGCCCTCAAATGAACAGTATATGTGCTGGGACACTGTATACGGAGCCCGTCCCAGTGTTGTGCTGGGTCTCTCCCAGCGTACTAGTTGGATTGGGTACGCTGTCTGAAGGCTGGAGCATTTGACCAGCAACCCACAACAGCGTGGGGAAGTTGGAGATGGTTAGTGAGGCCTGGAGTGTGGGACAGGAAAGCGTATCTTGGAGCTTCCAGGGGGAGAGGGACCGTGTAGGCAGGATCTTAATGCGGATGAAGACTGTACAGCATTACTGCTGCTGGGCAACAGTGATCCTCCTGAGCAGCATCGGTGTGGCTAGGCTGCTGCTAACCAGGCTCGGCTTGGGAGTGTCTGTGTGTGTGAGCGTGTCTCTGTGCTCTGCAGATGAACGATAATCTCGTCGAGAGCTGGAGCGACCTGGATGAGCTGAAAGGAGCAAAGAACTTGGAGACTGTCTATCTGGAGCGAAACCCCCTGCAGAAGGATCCCCAGTACCGGCGCAAAATCATGCTGGCCCTCCCGACTGTTCGGCAGATTGATGCCACGTTTGTTCGATTCTGAACCTCCTGCTGCCCTCTCTCTCCTGCCCTCCTTGGAGAAATGTCCCAACTGGGTTTTTTATCCACTTACCACTCTCCAGGTCTTCAGTACACTGACACTCACAGAGCAAATGGTCAATTAAAAGCACTGAATACCAGATCTTGTGTACAATGCACTCATTGTTTTTGAAATGTTGTTGTTATTATTATTATTAAATCTTAACACAAGAGGCTGCCTTGTGCTTGTGTCTGTTATTTGTGGGGGAGGTTTTGCCAGAAAGTGTTTGCAACAGAGTGAAGCCACTTGGAGCCACCTGCTGACTTTTGTTGACTCTGCGACACACCTTCAGGTTAGTAACAGCCTTGCAAACATGACTTCTGGATTCAGGCTCAATTGTGGTCTGTAAAAATGTGAAAAGATAAGTCCATGTTGTTTTAAGTAGGTTATAAAATGGTGTTGATGGGAAGAATCTGAGGAAGATGCTCATACAGGTTATCAGGTGTGTCAGTGCTGAATATCTGCTGGTAAAACTGGAGGTGGGGGGCAGGAAAGGTTAGCCTTTCCATAGCATTGTTAATTTTTTTAAACACATCTGCAAGTTCATTAGGGGATTGAGGACAAATGGCTCAGGTATGAAAGCAGCGTGGGGATGTACGTGCCCGGGTGAGCTACTGACCTTCACAGAGCCACTAGTGGTAGGGCTTCCATGTTTAGATGTTGTGCTGTAGTGAGGTGGGAGCTTTAAAAGGTTAAACAGAGTGAGAGGAGGGGCTGTGGATTCCACTTGAGGAGGCGATGGGTCTAGTCCCTGCTTACAGGTTCTTTATTGGTGGTGGTGGCTGTATTTGCCTCCCGATTTCCCAGGATTTGTCAGAGCAAAGTTCAACAGATGCTGAGTGTGTCACTGCTCTTTCCTGGGATGAAGCTGAGGCTGCTTCCAGACCCCTTCCGGAATCAAGGAGTGCTGGATGTGGTCTGCAGCTCTTCGGTGGTCGTACTGAACATCTGCCCTGCCTGAGGGGGAGCTGAAAGGCTCAGTGATGTTCTGGTTTTTATTGAAAATGAGTGGAGCTACTCTAGAGGGAGCTATTGATTTGGTGTGACTTCAAACATGGCCTTCATCTTACAAATGCCATCCAGGTCCCTTGGAAGTAACTCCCGATAAAGCCCACCTGCCTGGAGCCCCACACGCTTGGAGTGCAGTACAGCAGCGTGAATCTGGAGAAGAGTAAGCCATGGCCCTCCGTAAGGGGCTCCAACGGGCTTTGTACCGATGTGGGAGGAGACAGCAAGATGACCGTGCTGTAGTGAAAGCTGCTGCTTGTTTCAGTGCTGTACGTCTGTCTGCCGTTAGTCTCTTCATCTCTGCTGAGATAAGCTGTCGTCTTCAAGCTGTTGGTGCCCGCCGGAGCAGGCTTTATCTGTGATCAGAGTCCCTGAGCACTTCTGCAAACCGTGCAGTGTTTAGGACTCAGCCAGGACTGTTCTGTGGCCAATGTGTTCAGCATTGTCTTAGCGTCGTCATCGGCTTGTTGTTAATGCTAAATTAATACAACCGCTATTACTATATCAAATATATTAATGCTACTGGTCAGCGAGGTAGGGGTTTGGTGGCACGGTGTTTGTTTACACTGGGGAAACTGAATCACGTCCTGCTTCCACAGAACGTGGCGATGTGGCATTGCCCTTCCCCTGCGCCCGTGTTTGAGCTGGGCAATTGAACGTCATACCTCCAGTGGCTGGAAAGCCGCCCTGGGAGCGCTCGCCATCTGCTGCTGTGTTTGTCCGACGGTTGTGTCATTGGGCCAGGAAACAGCCGCGGGCCGGGCTGCTGGGGGTGTTTAAGCGTGTGCTGTCTGGGAGAAGGATGGAGGGAGTGAGCTGGCAGCAGACGTGGGGGAGGTTTCCGTGGTGCCAGCCTTTAGGAGCTTTCTGTTCAGTGAACCTGGGAGGCGTTTCCAGTGTGGTCCATAGCGCTTGCAGAGGAACGTACCAGTGAAACGTATTTTAACTATGAAAGCTGTTCAAGGGCTGTGTAGGTTTGCAAGTTCTCTGGGAAAAAAAAAAAAGCGAACTCTGGCTGTTTTTTAAGGAAGCAGATCCTTTCCTTCTCTTAGGGACTGGGCCAGAGCCAGTAGCGATGGGGTGTTGGTGTTGGTGTTACCAGATGTGCTGGTCACTGCATGTCAGCCCCAAAGGTTTCCCTGAGCCACCGTGATCAGAGCTGCGCTCCATCCTGCTGCCCTGTCAAATGACAGAACTGTAACAAGAAAAAATGGCAGAGGCGTTCAAAAATTTGCTCTTGGTGGAACATTGGTTCGTTCTGATCTGATGTGGATTTGAAACTTTGAAAGCGTGGGGTGAATCCTTCTCTTCACCAGGTGAGTGGTGGTAGGAAGCAGGACAGCGTAGCCCCGTGGAAGCTGCTGGAGGCTCCCTTCGCAGGCTGTGTTCCGTTTGCTCTGCTGTGGATTGGGATGCCGTAGAAGCTGCTGGAGGTGGTGGGGTGATGCCAGGCTACCCTGGGGCGATTCACCTTGTCCTGCCACAGGTGTGTGGGTTTGGGCTGAGTTGCTTTGAGCCCCCCACGGCTCCACGAGCTCTCCCTGCGGATTGTAAAAGCAGCATCTCGGCCACTTCTGCACACCTGTGTTGTCCCCCAGGCTGCTGACCACCAGTGTGCCCCTTGGTTGGCAGCACCTGGGAGGCAAAACAGAGCTGGGTTTTATCTCCTCCCTCCTCAAAGCTGCAAAAAAACCAGCAGAAATCTTTCTCTTGTGAGTGTGAGGTGAGCATGGTGCTTAAAGCTTCCTTGGCACCCCAAAATCCTTCTGCCTTGGCCAGGCACCAGGCCCTCCAGAGCTCAGGGGGGGCCCTGCTGCCCCTCGCCATGGCTTATTGCACACGTGGCCCTGAGCTCCGCTGAGCCCTGTTTGTTCAGGGCCATTTGGGTCCCCACCTCCAGCTCAAACAAAGGCAGGGCCTGCTCCAGGCTGCTGCGAGGAAGGTGCTTGCAGAGCTGTTCTCCCCTCCTCCTCCTCCCACCCTGAGCTCTATCCCTCTTACGCAGGGAGCCTGATGTTTCCCAAGACAGGAAGCAGCCGTCAACCGCTGGGTTAGAGCAACGGGGTGGCATTTCCCATGCCCAAGCGAAGAGCGGCGGTGGGGCGGGAAGACCCCTTTGCCCTGTGCCGTGTTGGCGCTCGGATCCCGCGCCGTGGGAGGAACACGCGGGGCAGGGGCCCTGAACAGCAGGTATGGGAGAAAAGCTGCAGGTTTCGGGTGAAGATGGCTGGTGTCTGTTGGGCTGTCGCGGGGCTCAGCTGTGGTGTTTGTCACTGGCTGCTGGGAGCGATGACTGGGTGCTGCGCCCGGAGGAGCCCTGCTGCCAGGCGCCCCGGAGAGCTGGGTCCAGAGTCGCTTGCTCAGCAGGGATGCATGCACATGTGCTCCAGGTATCAGGAGGACTTCTGGATGTGACTTTAAGGGGGTAAAAGCCCAGAGCTTTACAGGACACGGGTGTGTTTCCTCAGGGAGATGTAGTGTTTGGCACACATCACCCCAGCCCTCCCAGCTAGTCTGACCGGGGCTTTGAAAGGTCACAGGACCCAAACCAAGCGAAATTTGGTGCTGACCAGCAACCCCTTTGACTTGGTGTAGGAGTTGCAAAGGGTGTAAATAAAGCTAGAGTTTGCCCCACGGTGTGGAAGTTTGGACGGGGCTGGCTGAAGGTGCCCGAGGTGGAGCTGAGATGCTGGAAGGGAGTTGGGTGGAGGTTGGCACCTGCACCTCTGCCCAGCTCAGCAGGGCTCTGCCATGATTCCCGAGCACATTCCTGGTTTTCCAGGCCCCCAGCATGTTCTCCCAGTGTGACTAACTGCACCTTCGCGATCCCAGGTGTGTCTTCATCTTGTCCTGCCAGTCCCTTGCTGGTTGCCTCATGCGGTTCACCTGGTTGCTGGTGGGTTGTCACAGTGTGGTTGCAGGGCCACCTTCCCAGGTGGGACTTGTCCTTTTCAAGGAGCCCAGCTGGGGACGTTTTGGGTGGTGGAACATTCAGAAGCCTGGGCTCTTCATCTCTTTGCAGTCTGGCCGCATTTTATCTCCACACTAACCAGTCCTTACTGTAGGAGTGAGAGGCTCAGCCTGTTCCCATGACCTCCTTGCTTTGAGGAATGAGTTTGTAATGCTTTTAGGTGAAGTTAGCAGATGTCTCCCTCCTGTGCCATTGACACCCAGAAGCAGCTCTTCTATCAGAAGAGCTCTGCTGGTGCAGGTTGTCAATGGCTCCTGTAAAGGGGTGCTTTGCCCACCTTGCTTTTGGTGGTGATTTGAGAAGCTGAGGCTGCCTCGCATTTCCTCGTTTACACCACTTGTCTTGAAAGTAACGACAAAGAGCCACATCATTTCTGAGGAGCAACCTGATGTCATTAGGAAGGCCAGCTCCATTTCCTCACTGTTTAGCAATGAACTCTGCTGACCACTGGTGTGTCCTTGTTTTCCACCTGGAAGCATTCCTGGCGGTAGGCAGAGCAAGGTCCCAGGTCTCACCATGCATGGGCAGGAGCTGAGGGGCCAGCAGAGAAGGGAGCGAGGACACGTTGCCAGCGCTAGGGCTGTGGCACCACTGGGAGAGGTGGCAGGTCTGCAGGGTGTCTGCAACTGCCTGGGTCTGTTTCTCAGTGCCAGGAGGAAGGGGCATGAAGGTTTGCCATGCAGCGGAGGAGCACCACAGATGATCCCCACTGCAGGCTGGTGGGGCAGGACAGCGGAGGAGCTCACTATGGCAGCCTGGGCCAGGAGGCCACTGAAATCTCTCAGGTGGGTGGCTGTGCTCTGTCCCCCTCACAGTGGAGCTGCCTGGGGAATTGCTGCTCTCATCGCCCCGTATGCCTTACTTCCAGCCCAGTGACACAACCCTGGACCAGAAGAGCACAGCCAACGTCTTCAGCGACGGCTGTACAAGGATAGGTGAGGGAGAAGGGCTGGTCTTCGAGGTTGGTTCCTTTCCATCCTGGTGAGGAGGCTGGGGCTGGATGGGGCCTGCTGGGTTGCGGAGGATGGGGGAAGCCCCTAGGCTCCACGGCTGGAGCTGGCAGCTGCAGGTCCTGCTGACCACAGCCGGTCTGTACAGCACGTCCAGAGGGCATCAAACCTCCTGCACTGCCCTGCTCAGGTGCTCGAGCCTTTCCCTTCTGCGGGACAGCCACTGTCCTCAACTCATGTTAATAAGGTCTTCCAGCTTCCTGCCTCCCACACCCAAAACACCTGGGCAAGGAGACTGGCACCTCGTCCAGACCAAGCCTGTCCTTCCCTCGGCTCCTTGTTGTACTCACAAGGCAGCGCCCACACCCATGAGACCCCCGAGTCCTGCGGGAGAGGGACACACAGGACAGGGACAGCTCTGGGATCTGCTGCCCTTCCAGGGCATGTGGTGGGCATGAGGTCCCCCTCCTTGCTGCAGACTTTGTCCTGGTGTGGGAAACTGTCCCCTGGGAGCCGAGGGGGCAGCAGGCCAGCCGCAAGAACGAAGGCTTGCAGGAGAGATCTGCCACCATCCACAGGACCTGGCGGAAGACGTTTCTGGACAAGCTTCACGCTGCTGGGATCCACATGGAGAAGGTACCCAACCTCAAATTTCTATCCCGCTGTGATAGTGGGGGGCTGTGATAACCACAGCCTTGCTCTGTGAATCGGGAGGAGGGACACCGCGCCATGAGGGCCCTTGCACAGGAGGGGAGCCTGGGTGGGGATCTGCTTGTGCTCTTCTCCATGGGGTCAGCTCTGCCGGGCTGATCCACACCAGTGCGGAGTCACCCCAGTGCCTCCCACAGGGATCCGTACTGGTGGCAGCAGCCTCATCTCCGCTGGGGTCCCCTTCTTCCGACAGCATGTCACCCGCATGGAGAAGAAGGTGGTGCATTACCTGCTGCTGAGCGCGCCCTGGAGTGTCCTCTGCTACTACGCCGAGGAGCTCCAGCTCCGTGTGCCACTGCAGGTGAGGGGCTGCAGTGCCCGTGCTGCTGGGGACGGGGGACGGTGCCCCCAGTGCCCCTGGGTACCCCACTCTGGGCTGGGCAGCTGCTTGCTGTGGGTCTCTGATGGGGTTTGCAGCTTCCTTGCTTTGCAGTGGACCCAGCAGTTCCCAGTCACCAGCCTTGTCCCATGTACAGACATGGGATCCACCTCGTTCCCCCTCTGAACTTCTCCTCCAGCACCCCATCCCCTCTTTCCCTGGCCCTTGAAGAATAGGCTCCCGTGTTCGTGTCACAGATAGGAGTGACACACTTCACTCACGAGAGAGAAGCAACAATACGTTTATTGATAGAAAATATTGATAGTAAATGGTAAATGGACAGTGATTTAACAAGATTTAACAATCCAAGTACACTGGATTATTTACTGCATAGAGGACAGGGTCAGACAAAACTGTCAGGGAGACCCTCCCAGTGGGTCATGAGATTCAGAAAGGACCCCCTTGCTTTCTGAACTCCTCAGAGAGGAGTCTAGGTGTGGCTGGATCCAATCCTAGTCCCAGACCCGGCCAACAGTTTGCGTAAAGGATTACACGTGCACAACCAATCCTTTATATCACTTAGCTAAGATTCCAGAGTTTCAGCACTCTTCTTCCCAATTCACTTACCGAGTATCTGACGCGTAAGGATTCTCTCAGCCTCGAGGAGTAACCTTGAGAGACCTCCTTACCCAAGGGGAGATCCCGACGTGCAGCTCACTGCCGTGCAGTAGAGCTCCAAGGGCTCTTGGGCTGCTCACTATTTATGGAGTAAGAGAATTGACTCACAGCCGTGCTTGCATACTGATTGTAGATGTTAATTTCTTCCAAATTTGACTTGAGCCATGCGTTAACCAGCACTGTAGTTAGGTGGGCACATCACCATCCCTCGGCTACTGTGTTGTTATCTGTCTTCCCCGAATCCGCTTTGAGTCGGATGCAGCCATCATGACCAGACACATCCATCCCTGCAGGTTACCACTTGAGCAGGGTCAGGGAAAAAGTGCTCAAGCTGGGGCTGGGGGGAGCATACCGTTGCAGTTCGGCAAAGCCCGGGCAGTTTCTCGGTGGCCTGGCTGCCATCCTGCTCCCATTCCCCACTCCTGAGGCGTTTCCCCCACCCACGCAGGCGCTGCCCAGACAGACCTCTAACTGGTCGGCCAGCGTGCTGCGGCGGCTGGGCATCCCCAACCTGATGGCCCAGGAGGTTCCCAACTTGCCGCTGGACTATTACACCTGCCCCTTCAAGGCCAACAAGCTGCGCTGGTGAGCACTGCGGGAGGGTCCCTGGCTGGCAGGCGCTGCAGGGAAGGGGTGCCGCACCCCCATGCCAAGCACCGGGCTCTGCTGAGCTGCTCCTCTGCGCCCTTCCAGGTTCCTGAGGAGCGATCAGCAGGACACCTTCTTCTCCACCACCCAGAGGCACCAAATTGTGAGCACCGAGGCTGCCGTGGCCTCTCTTCCTCAGTCCTGCGGGGGCTGTGGGGTCTGGGGTAGAAGTGCCATGAGTGGGTGCACTGCTGTGTGCTGTCACGGCCTCAGGTCCCAGACTGGGTCGCTGTGTGCTAATAACTCCAGAGGGGACTGGGTGGAAGCCCTCCTCCTGCCATTCAGCATCTGGGAACCAGGCTTGGAGCTGGTAGCCGAAAAGCCAGCTGGTGGTGGGGACCCCTCTCCCCATCACGGGGAAGGGCTGCGTCCCCCTCACCTCTCCCGGTGTCGCGCCGGCAGCTCTGCGAGATCCTGGCCACGACGCAGTACGGCTGCTCCGGGGAGCAGGAGGTGGGGGTGGACCGGCTGCTGAGCGAGAACGTCTTCACCGCCGCCTTCCCGCTGCACGAGGCAAGGCCCCGCCGTCCCCCGGGGAGCCACCCCGCTACCGCCCTGCACCCCCGGCCAGCCCCTCGCCCACCCCTGCCTCTCCCCGCAGGGTCCCTGCAAGCCGAGGCTGGAGGAGCCGGCTGCCGGTGCCCTCAGCCAGCGCCAAGTCCTCTTCCGGTACTGGGCCAACTGGGGGAAGTGGTGCAAGTACCAGCTGCTGGATCATGTCCGCGAGTACTTCGGGGAGAAGATTGCTTTCTACTTCACCTGGCTGGGTGAGTCCTGCTGGCTGCAGAGCATCCCTCGGCCGTCCCAGGGGACGGCTCCCTCGGCCTCGTGGTGCGGGGTGAGGGGCCGCTGGCAGCGGGTGGCAGCTCCCGGCTGCCCCAGGGACACTCTCCATCTCAAGGGCAGTGAGTGGTGGCACCGTGAGCCGTGCCCCATGTGTCCTAAAAGGACCAGCTAGAGCCTGACGGGGACTTTGCAGCCTCGGGTGCGTGCTCAGGTCCTCCAAACCCTGCGCGGTTTCAGGCTGGACTTGGTTGGGTGGGTGTCATCCTCGGTGGCCAGAGCCGCTCTTGGCTCGGTGGCCGTGGTGGAGGCCTGCAGGACTCACGCTCCCATCCCCGCTGTCTCCAGGCTTCTACACGGGATGGCTCTTGCCTGCCGCGGTAGTGGGGACGGTGGTGTTCATCGCGGGCATTTTCCTGGTATTCACTGACGTACCTTCGTAAGTGCCCCAACCTCCCTGCTCGCCCCTTCCCCAACACTGGGGCAGTGGGGAGGGGGAGTGGGAGGGTGCCTGCACCCCAATGTCCTGGCACTGGCTGGCTGCTGGGGCTCGACCACCACACTTGGTGCAAAACCGCTGGTGAACGGTCCAACAGGGAGCAATGGGAAGGGCCAAGCCCCGACGGGCTGCTGGCTACTCCTTTGCCCGTAGGCAGGAGATCTGTACGAGCGAAGAGCGGTACTGGATGTGTCCCCTCTGCAAGACCTGTCCTTACTGGCCACTCTCCAAAATCTGCAGCATGTTCATGGTGAGGTCCCGGAGGGCAGCTCAGGGCTGGGGTGGAGGTCTCCATCCCAACGTTAGCCCGTGCCTTCCCAGTGTTTCCTCTCCCACCCATCTTTCCACCCCTCTCTTCCCAGCAGAGGGTCCCAGGCGGCCCCTTCCACCTTTCCTCCCCGCCTGCCCCACAGCTCGGGGACGCTGAGGACCTGGCACTTGCCACGGCAGCTGTGCGGCAGGCAGCCCCCACCACCCTGCGTGGGCTTCTGCCCATCCCTCAGCCCTGCTCTGCCCACAGGCGGGACGGCTCTTTGACCACGGTGGGACAGTCTTCTTCAGCATCTTCATGTCCCTGTGGGCAGTGCTGTTCCTGGAGTTCTGGAAGCGGACCAACGCCTCCCTGGCTCACCGCTGGGACTGCTTTGAGTTTGAGGACATCGAGGTGGGGTCCTGCCCTCTGCAGTGTCTCCCAAAACCAGACGGACCAAAGCCACTGGGCCTCCCTGATGCTTTTGCCCCTCTTTCCCAGGAGCGGCCACGGCCTCAGTTCACGGCCACAGCTCCCATGACAATAACAAACCCTATAACAGGGGTGGAGGAGCCGTATTTCCCCAGGCGCAGCCGCCTCCACCGGATTTTGGCTGGTTCAATGGTCATTATAGTGATGGTGAGATCGTGGGGGCTGGAGCAGCATCTATCTTGGGGCAGCGGGACGTGGTGGGATGGGCGCAGTTTGGGGTAAGAGCATAGGTTAAGCTGGGGATGGACATGGGTGTCCCTGGCCCGTGGTGGAACCCGTGGCTCTCCGCTGTGCCCAGGCTCAGCCGCCCGCCCCAGAGCTCCCCTGGGACTTGCAGTGCCCTGGCTTAACAGTGGGGTTTTCCTTCCCAACACAAGCGGCTCACACCCCACGCGCTGTGTTTGCAGATTGCCGTGGTGGTGATGTTCACAGTCTCCATTATCCTCTACCGGGCAGTGGTCGCCATCCTCCTCTCCAGCTCGGGGTACTTCTGGTCTGCAGATAAGGTAAGAGGTGGCCAGAGCCACTCCCGGACCCACAGCGCTCGCTGCCACCCTCCATGCCCTGCGTGCTGCTTCTCCCTGTAGGCATCCCGCATCGCCAGCATCACCAGCTCGGTGGTGAACCTCATCTTCATCCTCATCCTCTCCAAGATCTATATTTCTCTGGCGCATTTCCTCACCAAGTGGGGTAAGCTGGCGAGGGTCCCGCAAGCCGGAGGGTGATGGGAGGGAGCGGTCGGTGAGGGCAGAGCAGCAAACCCAGTGAGGCGCTGCTCCATCTGCAGCTGCGGAGGGAAGGCTGGCTGACACCTGGGACAATGGCTTTATGGAGGAGAGGAGAGCTGGGAAAATAAGGACTTTGATGAAAAGTGTTTTGGTGGTAGAAAAAAAGAAAAAAAAAGTGCAGAGTTCAACTTCTGCTCAAGCTTTTCTGGGGATTTTTGATGAAAATACTCAAGCTGACTTTTGAGGTCTGGGGGAGAAAAGCACGTGGGATATGTTTGTTGTACTTACTGAGACACACAGCCTGCTTGTACTGAGCGGAGGAAGATTATTTTTTGGTGCAAAGCAGACGAGTGTCTCCAGGCTCTGTACGAGTGGCAGGTGCCTTCACGGGTACCCCAGCAGGTTTGGGGACCCCAGGTTGCAGGGGGGTTGGTTAGAGTTGAGCGATGTGGGGTGACTTCTGCGATGAGGTAAAGAGTGTCCTGGAGCAGCGTAGGGCCACGTCCCCATGCTCCCCCTGGCAGAGATGCACCGCACCCAGACCAAGTACGACGATGCCTTCACCTTCAAAGTGTTCGTCTTCCAGTTTGTCACCTTCTACTCCTCTCCCGTTTACATCGCCTTCTTCAAGGGCAAGTAAGGCTTTTGTGAGGAGCAGGGGTCTTCCCCATCCCCTACAGCCCCTGCGGCTTTCGGGCTTTGCGGCTGGGGGTGGCTGCTGCCATCATGGGCAAGGAGCACTGAGGCGGGGAGGACAGTCCCACCAGAGAGTGGGAACCCTCACGGGATGCCCAGGAATGAGGGCAGTGCCAGCCTGCTGTGGGCTAACTGCTGCAGCTGGTCCCAGGCTGGGACTGGGGGACTCTCTCCATCAGAGACACCCACCGCCAGCCTTTTTGTCCCCCTTGGTGAGGGACAAGAGGGCTCTGGGTGGGCCAGACAAAGCCCTTCCTTCCCTGGGGCTGCTCCGGACGCATCCCTGGGCTCAATGCCTGGAGTCCCCGTTCACGGCTCTGCCATGGCTCTCGCAGGTTCGTCGGCTACCCCGGGAACTACCTGCGCTTTCTGGGGATCCGCAACGAGGACGTGAGTGCTGGGCGGGAGAGACCCCGTGCCTGCAGCCCCAGCTGGTGGGCACTGCAGGGATGCCCTCCGTGCTCTGAGTCCTCCCGTCCTGGTGTCCCGGACCCGGCAGGCTGAGGGCCCCTCTCTCCCCGCAGTGCAGCCCAGGTGGGTGCTTCATCGAGCTGGCACAGGAGCTGCTGATCATCATGGTGGGGAAGCAAATCATCAACAATGTGCAGGAGGTGGCCATCCCGTGAGTAACGCCGGGACCGTACACAGCATGGGGGCTTTGGGGCTCCGCTGAGGGGGTGTTGAGTGGTGCCGGCTGGCCACAGCGAGGGACACGGCCCCTCTCATCTCCCCAGGAAGCTGAAGTGCTGGTGGCACAAGCACAAGCTCCTCTCCACCAAGAAGGCAAGCAAGGAGGGGGAGTCGGTCTTGGTGGAGCCGGCGCCCTGGGTGATGGACCACCAGCTGCTGGTGTTCGAGGGGCTGTTTGATGAGTACCTGGAGATGGGTAGGGATCGGCCTCCGGGTGTGGAGGGCTGAAGGACTGGGGGAGAGAAAGCTGGTGGCGAGAGGCAGGAGCTCCCTGGAGGAGGGGACCAGCCGTGGGAGCGTTTGCCCTGAGCAGCTTGTGGGTGCTGGAGGGGAGAAGGGCTGCCCTGCTCCCCATGGGACAGGGTTGGCAGATGCCACAGTTGCCGCTGCTGTCTTTCAGCCTGTCCCTCCCTGCTCCTTCTCCTCCTCTTCCTCCCAGTCTTGCAGTTTGGCTTCATCACCATCTTTGTGGCGGCCTGTCCCCTCGCACCCCTCTTCGCCCTGCTCAACAACTGGGTGGAGATCCGCCTGGACGCCCAAAAACTCGTCTGTGACTACCGGCGGCCGGTGGCTGAGCGGGCACAGGGCATCGGCATCTGGTTCGCCATCCTGGAGGCCATCGCTCACCTGGCCGTCATCAGCAACGTACGCTGGGCCAGCAGGCGGGTGGTGAGGGGGCTGCAAGAGGCATGGGGGAATTAGGGGGAAAAACCCGTTTGGCCGCTGTGGGACTCTGAGTGATGAGGGGAGCTGGGGTGGGTCCACCTTCATGGAAGGTGCAGCTCCAGCCATGGGTGGTGGGAAGCCACCCCCCCCGGGCACACGGTCCTGCCTGGGTTTAACTGCGGGGTGAGAGCCTGACACAGCACCATGAGCAGGGAGATGTTGTCTAAGACTGAGCAGCATTTGTGTCCGGTTTGTCAGGGTGAGGGCACGGAGAGGCAGAAAGCCACCTCAGGAGCACAGGGAGGAAGTCCTGCCGGTGGGGCTGGTCATACCCCAGCTGCTGGGGGGGACCTGCTGCAGCACATCTCCCTGCTCCCAGGCCTTCCTCATCGCTTTCACCTCCGATTTCCTGCCCCGCATGTACTACGAGTACGTCCATGACAGCAGCCTGCGTGGTTACGTGAACTTCACCTTGGCATACGCGCCGTGGGACTTCGTCCTGCAGAGCAACACTACATGCAGGTGGGAGCCCCCCTGCCGCCTCCTTTGGTTCCTCTCCTCGTTTGCCGAGCCTTGGATTTGCTTTTCACTGCCACAGCAAACATTTTTAGCACAGTGGCCTTTAGCCATGTCCAGGTTACCCACCCACTTTCCCGAGAGCCTTAGGGCCCTCGCTCATCCCAGGGCTGCACGTGTGCCGAATGTGCCCCTGTATGGGGCAGGCAATGGTGGGGGGTTGCTTGCCTGGTCTGACCCGGGGCTGGAGCAAAAGCTCCCCAGTTGTGGAGGGAGATGCTTTTGCAAAGAGGGAAGTCCCCTGGGGCTGGGCTACCTGCAGCTGCCTGGTCCTGGCCATGGCTGGCCAAGAGCTGGTTCCGCTGTGCTCCAGCGTGTTGGACTGGGAGCCACCATCAGAGAGCTCCCGCAGCAACGCACCATAGTGATGCCCACTGTGAAGCGGACAGAGGCCGTAACAGCTGCACTGTGCTCCCACAGATACAGAGCATTTAGGGACCGGGACGGCAACTTGACCTTGACGTACTGGCAGCTGCTGGCCATACGCTTGGGCTTCATCGTTGTGTTTGAGGTACCAGCGGCTGAGCCCTGGGGGGTGGCTCAGGGCACGGTGCTGGGGCAGCGGGGTGAGGACCTGCCACCTCGGCTGACCCACGCGTCCCCACTCACTTCCAGCACGTGGTTTTCTTTATCGGACGTGTGATTGCATCGCTGGTACCTGACATTCCGGAGTCCGTGGAGGTGAAGGTGAAGCGTGAACGGTACCTGGCCAAGGAGGCCCTGGCTGAGAACAAGGTGGGCTGCAGCAGCTCCTCCTTCAAAGCTGTTTTTGCTTTAAACCTGTGCAGAGGCACAGGCAAAGCAAGAAAGCAGCCCTGCAAGGTGCTGTGGCAGCTCCTACTACTGCAAACGCCAGCTCCCTTTTTCTGCGGTTCAGGTCCTTTTGGAGAGATGGGAGACAGGAAGCAGAGCCACCATCATGGATCCGGCTGCGGGCAGGGACTGGGAAACTGAGCAGCTCAGCAGCAGCTGAGCGCTGCAGCGTGCCCAGAGGCCCATGGCACAGGGCCGGGACCGAAGGGCTGCTGACCGGCTCCTCCTCGGGCCAGGCTGGGGCTGCGGGGCAGCAGGCGTGCCTTCCCTGGCACATGGGCATTTGGGGACAGCTAGTGCTGCAGGCGGGGAGAGACGCAGCTGGCTCTGGGGGTTTGTCCAAGCTCGTTGGCATTACCGCAAGGTAACTGCACTGCTGCGTAAACGACCTGGCGCGGGCTGAATTAAAGGAGGCCGGCCACACCGCGTCCCTGGGCTGCGCGCAGCTAGCGCAGGGCACTGTCTGCCCATGCAACCGCAGCTCCGCCTGCCACTCGGGAGAGTGAAGGCAGGGCTCCGGCCTCCACCTGTGCTGGATGTAACCACGGCTGGAGGGTCTGCTCCTGCCAGCGCCAGCAGGTCCAGGGGGAACGGCTGAGCTGCTGCTAGGAAGGGGAGAGCGATGGAGACACCGGGTGAATTTGAGGCGTGCTGTGACCCTCCGACATGGCAGCCCCTGAGCCAAGCTTCACCTGTCGGAGAGCAGCAGCATGGTGCTGGCTGGTGAGTGCTGTGCAGCGGTGCCAGTTGCAGAAGGCAGAAGAGAGCCTCTGGGTGTGGAAGAAGAGAGCAAGCGGGACCACGGCTGGTGCCTCCCTCTCCTCCCCTAAGCTGGCAGTGTCCCCCCAACACCACCTCCCTGGGTGCAAGCAGGTCAGTGCCTCCCCGCGAGGAGGGTGCAGCCTCCGCCGCTGCCCAGCGCTGCTCTGGCCTCCTCCCTTGATCCAGCGGCTTGCTGCGCCAGTCCAGGCTCAGCAAGGGCATTGCCGCAGCGGAGGCTCACACGTGCAAGCTGGAACTCTTCAAATCAGGTACACCCAGCCAGACAAGGGCTGCCTTGGATCTCAATCCACCAGTAAAAATAATATCCGTGACACTGCAAGCTGTTTCAGGTTTTATTTTAGAATTTATAAAATTCCAGTGTCATCCATACTCATGAGCCTTTTTACATGTTTGCATATAGTCTCCAAATTCCAAAGTTAAGGCCAAGGGATCATTGCTATGGAAACATACAATATGGAAGACGTCAAAGAGAGAAAATGGACACATGCCACAGTCTGCTGCGGAAGGAGGGCGGTGGGGGGACAGTACTAGGTACAATCACTTCATGACCTTCTTTAGAGTGGAGGGTCGGGCTACGGGGCACGAGCCCAGGTGGTGGTGCCCCAAATGTAACTCAAGCCTAGCTGTGCAACTGGTGAGGGCGCAGGGGGGGCATAAAGAGGAAGAAGAGGGTGATAGGCTCAGTGATGTAAGACAGACCTAAACTATAGGGGTAATAACCATTTTCTGACAGACGCAGATGGGAGGATGTCACCCTAGTTCTGTCTGACCCACCCTGTCTCCTGTGCTGGAGGCAAGGCCACCCTGTCCTTCGGGGGCAGGCAGGTGCCCTGCAATGGGCTGTGGTCAGCTCCAGTCATTTCTCAAACTTAAGGAGAGCACAGCGAGGTTTTGGTTCAGCTTCTGCATAGCAGCCTCTTCCAAGAAGAGCTGGCACAGGAAGAAGCGCCGGCATGTCAGGCCTGCTGGACAGAGGGAAAGGCAAGAACGCTGGGCTCAGCCTGCCAGAGGTGTGGGCCTTTGCTCCGTAAGCAGCACTAGAGAAGAGAGGCCAGGGACGCCTGCTTGTCCAAGAGCTGAAGCAGCTGGGATCGAGGAATGGCTCATACTACAACCTCTGTGGGACCGAGGAAGGGGAAGGAGGGAACGCAGAAACCCCACGCTCCCTGCCTCCCTCCACAAAGATGTGGTTTTCCTTTTACTGGCTGGAGGAGTTTGGACATAGCCCCCTTCCAGCAAGCCGTGGCTGGGCCTAGGCGCAAGCAGCCCCAAGTACAGAGCATGGATCACCCTCTACTGCCCATACGATGGAGGCCTCGGGAGGGCTCAGCGCACCACGCCGTAAGCCCCACAATGCCATCAAAGCAGAAGCCTGGCTCTCAACCCCTGCCGCTGAGGGCTGCGGCAAGGCTGCACCTAGAGCCTTGGGGCCAAGCCCTGTTCTAGCTCAGCAAGCAATTCCACGGTTCTCTCCAATTCACAGCCTGCCTGACTGTCACCGTGCTCAGCTTCCCTGTGGAGGAGCTCCTGCAGCCACTCAGAGACAAGAGGCTCCTCTTGCTTCTCCTCCGGGTGCCAGGGCAAGAGCTGGAACAGCTGCTTACCTACCTACACTGAGAGGCCACCACCGTACTGACTTTTGAGGTAGAAAGAAGGCAATAGTAACAGGTGTCCCTGCCGCTCATGCCTAGATACTGCAGTGCTAGCAGAGGACTACAGCTTCTCAGCACTGTGCTTCCCAGCAGCTTCTCCTGGGCCATGCCACCGCAGCAACCTTGGCCAACCCAAATCTGTCCTATCCAGTAATATTGTCACGTGCTGGCTCGCCTGCCTGCCCACGCTGTTGGGAAGGTGAACGAGGGAAGGTGGGGAACTAGGAGTGGGGTCTGTCATCAGGTGCTGGAAGACTCGTCAAGCGTGCAGGCTGGGGCTGTGCTCGGTGTGGCGCAAGGGCACGCTCGCTACACGCTGCACTCGGAGGTGGTTACCTGACCAGGGCCAGCTGTACGTTGTTCTGGTCCCTTCCATCTCTGCTGCCTCTACAGCCTATTGAAGGTTTTGTTCCTTTAAAAAGCAAGTTTCTGACCTTTTAGATTATTTTCAGCTCTCCCCACAGTCAGCTATCAGCATTTAAATGAATTTTTGGCAGTTAAAAGGAAAAAAAGTTGATTGCACTCTACAAAGGTAAGGTAAGGCCTGGGATAAACACAAAGGAAAGAGGGCAAACATTTTGGCTTTAGAAAGTCAAGGAAATTTATTTCCTGAGGTCATGAGACAGGAAGTAGATTCCTAGCCACAGTAAAGGAGGTCTCCTAATGAAGGCGAGAATGCCTAGTAAGACATGCTCAAGAGAGCAGATTGCTCTGCTAGCGCTTGGGAAGCTGCAAATCTTAGCCACTTTGAGTCAATTATGAAATTTCTAACAAAAACACACACATTTAGTGTTTGAATCTGAGTGGAAGTCTTGTTCCAAAGGAGGAAAGAATATCCATCAAGAGATGAAGGTGAGTCCTAGCCACGGTGATAGCTGAAGGGAGCAGGATGGGGTCTAGCACTCCAGACACCATTAGGAGACCTCTTGGGGCAATTGACTTGTGCTCCAGCCGCTGGGTCAGATTTCATACAGGAAGTATTTGTGGCAGGTTAGTGTCAGGTCAGCAGGCTGGAGGAGATGTTTCTGCTTCCAGGTCATTATCGTTTGGGTCCCCAGGGAAGAGTCTTGGGGGCCACTTGAGCCCCAAAGCTGGGGAAGTCTTCAGAACTGCTCATATCAGGGGCCTAGAGCAAACAAAAAGGGAACAAGTTAAGCTCCTGCCCTGCTGCGAACCTGCACGGTGAGCCCTTGAGCTAAGCAGCATTTCCGATGTCCCATCAGCAAAGACAACGGGTGAGGACCGAGTTATGTCCTTAGGACTGCCCAGGGTGGATGGTCAAGCCATCTAGAGATGACAGACAGGAGCAAATGGCAGGTGGATTATGGGCTCCAAGAGTCCAACCTCAGTAACTCGGTCACTGGAGCAGGGTCAGGCCAGTCCTGCAGCAGTGCCGAGGCAGCTGAGGACAGAGCTGCCACGTGTCCCAACTAGAGCACAGCTGCAAACACCAAACCAGCTCTGTGCTGCAGCACCAGAGTCAGAAGTCCCAGGGCCACGTCCCTGCCCCTAAAAATAACACAACCTCACAGGACACTTTCTGGTTAAGGGCCCCCCACTCCTCAACAGCTCCACAGCGAGGTATTCAGTGTGGGCAAGATGCTTGGAAGAAAGAGCCAGCTTTGGAAGCTGGAGAGGCAGAGTCCAGGCCTGCCCTCAGCTCGCACAGGCTACAAAGAGCAGGATGGCCCTTCATTGCTTTTTCTGCTACCAGGGGAGGGAGCGTGCTCTCTTTCCCCAGCAGAGATAGGAGGGACAGACCTTAGAGTAGGTCCTTGGCAGAGGGTGCCACACTCCCAGTGCCCCCAGGCCCCCCCCAGAAGCAGCACTCACCTTTTCGTTGTTGACAGTGGCCCAGGGGGCATCTCTCACCACAAAGCCCTTGGAGGGGGCCTTGGACTCTTCATGTGAGGAGGGCTTCATATACACCTGCATTGCCTCGTTGTCCACCACATCTGCAAGCTGCAGGGACACAACCCAGTTAGGGGGGGATCTTGATAGTATCTCAAACTGGTGTTAACACACCTCCCTCACAGATCTCACCACGCTGCAACCTGTCTGTCGTAGTTCAGCCCCGATCGGGACCAGACTATGCAGTCTCTCTCTTACTCCCTGCCACCCTCCAGTGGGACAGAAGGGAGAATTGGTAAACAAAAAAAAAAAACCAGCAAAAACACATAGGTTGAGATAGAACAAAAAAAAATAAATTTAACAGCAACAACAGAAGAAAACAAAACAGCAATGGAAAACAAATACAGTACAATGGTTTACAACAAATCTCCACACCTAGTTTCTTCCAAGTAGCAAGAGGCTCACCTCAGCACCCTCCTCACTTATATACTGAGCATGGTGTCAGATGGGATGGAATAGCCCTTTGGCTAATTTGGGTAAATTAACCCCAGCTGTTAGCTAATTAGTTAACTATGCCAGCTGGGTGCCCCAGCCATAGGGGCCACTAGCTCCAGTTCTCCTCCCAGCTCAGGTGAATATTAACTCTATCCTAGCCAGAACCAGGACACTGTCCAAGGTCAACAGCTTGTTCTGCCATGACCGAACACAGTGCTTCCGCACTAGTCTGAGGGCCACCAACTCCCAGCTGATGCAAGCTGCAGCAAGGCAAGCATGTGCACATCCTGGGGGTGTCCCAGCATTCTCATCTACTATCCTCTCCTGGACAAGGGGGCCAGGCCCTGCACCGCTTCACAGAGAACAGCCTGAGGCTCTACACCCAGTTGGACTGAGGGACAGTTGCAGATGAGGGCTGACTGCCACCTGCACAGGGCTTGAGTTCTCTGATGCAGTGGAAGAAAATACCACATGGAGGTACTTCAGACATCCAGCTCTGTGGCAAAGGAAATCCTTGCTAAGCCCCTGCACAGATGGGCCGAACACTTACATATTCCTCCTCCAAGTTCAGGATGTGATCAATAGCTTCTTCCACGTTCTCAGGGAGTCCTGTCACAGTCACACAGTTGGGGTCAGGAGCTCCACTCTGGGGAAAGCGAATATCCACCTGCAACACAAGGAACAGGATGTGACTTATACCTGCACATCTGAAAAGCCAGACTCCCCATGATCCTCATCATTAGATTCACACAAGAGAAAAGCCCTGACATGTTCACTGCCACAAGTCTGGTTAGCAGCTCCACAGTTCAGATGCTGGGAGTTGCACCCTGAAGCTTGTCTGGTTCCCCTGTGAAGGAGGGCAGAACAGAGTCTGCAGTAACAACCCATCTTCTGGCAGCCCCTGCTGTTCTCACTGCCCAGAGGCCCACTGCTTTCTGTGCAGCACTTGCAGCAGAGGTGGAAGAGGGCTGCATTTCCAGACAGTGTCCTCACACTGCTGCAAGCATTTTCACCATCAAGCCATTAGCATGAAGCACAATTATCTTTCCGTCTCCTCCACAGAGAAGAGTAATCCTGGCTGACAATCACTTTACGGAGCTGGCTTAGCGTACCCCATGCACAGCCAGTGAGCTCTCTCACAGCTTGCCTTCCAGATGGGTGCAGGGAAGCCATGCAAGGCAGGACCAAAACCAAAGGCTGCTCATTTGGGAACCAAATAGCTTGTTTCAACAACCGAGCCTCATCACTCTGGATTCACATTCATTATGGCCGCTGTAGTAAAGCGTGCTGCTACTGCCACACGCTGTCAGGGCCAAAGGTTCCTGCCCTTCCCAGACTCCACTGACTTTGCCAAATCTGGAGCCCTGAGAGTGTGGCAAGATTCCCAAAGTCAAGGAATCAACAGTGACTAGAGAGACAAAGAAATTCCGAGGATCTCCTTAAGCTCAAGCTGCGGGGGTCTGGGCACAGTCCCCTCCCAGAGTCCCCTGCACCAGGCCTGACTATCCACTTCCAGTAACTGGAGCGGCTGACATAACCACCTCCTCCTGTTGAAGACCATCCAGGACCCTGTCTGCAATAAACTCACTAAAAGGGCTGCACAGAGGGACAGAGCTCTGAGCTGTCTGCAGGGCTAACCCAGAGCACCAAGGATGCCAGTTTCCAGGTTCCAGCAAGACAGGAAGAGCTCAGCCTCCTCCCTGCCTGGCTCCCAGAAGTGTGACTCACAGCTGAGGTCACGTGGGGATTCTTCAGCTGGTGTCTGGCTGTGGTGTCCAGACAACCCAGCTACCCAGGGTACAATGGGGTGCCCTGGCCCAGGGATTCTGCTCACATGTTTGTGGTGACAGAGCTGGAGGTGAGCAGGACAGCACTGGCTTTTCTTTTGCACCTATTCCAGCTGAAGGTGCTCAACAGGCACAAGACATAAGGACCACAAGATGTCAGCCTCAAGCTCCTGAATTCAGCCCCTAGCACCAAGCTGCTACCCAGCTTTTAGCACAGGAGCAAGCAGCGCCACTGGACACCCAGGCCTAGCCCAGCCTGTGCTGCATCTCCCTGCCACTCACCTTGAACTCATCCATGATTTTGCGGATGGCTTTACCACGTGCACCAATGATGCGTGCGTGAACGCGATGGTCCAGAGTCACATCCTCAGAGACCATCTGCTCCAGCTCGCCAACGATCTTCATGATGGCATCCCGGGCAGCCTCAGCATTCTTCTCGTAGCCAGTGATGGTGATCTGGTCTTGGGCCTGGGACACAGGGAAGTGTGTGAGAGACCAGGCTCATGGGCAGCTGAGCAAGCCTTCTCCCTGCTAATCCCTTTTACCCTCCACCTTATCCAAAGGCGGCACAGGGAGGTCAGAGCCCTAGACAAGATGCTGTACTTCCTATGCTCAGAGACTACCAGCAGCCCTCTTTGCACCTCCTCTGACCTCTCACCTGGCTTTCATCATCCTTGTCAGGGAACTGGATGTTGACCTCATGCTCTGTGCGTATCTGGGTGATCACTGCTCCCTTTCGTCCGATGATTTTCGGATGATACTTGGGATCCACAGTAACTGTCAGCTTGAAGCTTCGTAAGGCCTGGAACAGGAGAAGCAGAATGAGATACAACAGCATGGAACACATCATGGCTGGTCCAGTGATGTCCATCTAAGTCCTAGCATTTCCTTTTGGCTTCTGAAATGCGCAGAACAGATTCTGCAGGGTTGTGCCTGAGTGTACGTGGCTACAGAAGAGCACTCAAGACATCTGTCTGCTGGGGCCTCGTGCTTTCACCAAGTTCAGCAGGAAACTAAAAGTAGCAAACAACCATCCAACTCCTCCCTCACCTATTTATTCAGAACTGTGACAAGGATTCAATGAGAATAGGTACAGAGAGACTTCTAGCACAGTGAGGTTCCCACCCTGCAGTGTCTCGGAGGTACATTAAGGTGTGATAGAGCCCTGGGCTCTATCAAAGTTACCCAAAGTAGAATCCCAAAACTCTCCTGTCAGTTCACGTTAAACAGGTTACATTTCAGTAACCCACTTATGAGCACCTCACAGCTGCAGAGCAGCTAAGAGTCCTCTTAAAACGAGAGGGTTTCCAGAAGTCTGTGCAGCTTTTGAAAGGAACACCCAGAGGCTGAAGACTTGTTTGGCTGGAAGAAGGAAGGACAGGCACAGGCCTTACCCGATCCTCTTGTTCAGCTTGCAGCTCCTTCACTCTTTCCAGCAGCCCAGCCTTAGCACGGTCCAGGTTGGTAGACAGCCCAGTGATGGTGATGATATCTGACTGCAGCTCAGGAGCAGGGACCTGGATGTTCACCTGAGTAACAAATAGCCGTTACCATTTCACATCACTGCATCTTGCTGATCTAACCTGCCACCAAGACCAGCTCCCACCCAGACAGCCTGAACCACAGAATCACAGAATGGTTGAAGTTGCAAGGGACCTGTGGAGGTCATCTGGTCAATCCCCTTGCTCAAGCAGGGCCGCCTAGAGTTAGTTGCCTGGGACCATGTTTAGATGTTTTTTTTAATAGAATCCTGTTTCTTCAGCCATTATCTACATCAGATTGCTTTGCTGCAGGGCTTCAGCCCCCAGCAGTCCCCTGTGCCAGCCTGGAGAGGCTAGCAAACAAATACATGTTCAATAGCACTGTCTGCAGCCAACCTGCATCAGCCTCAAGAACAGGCTCCTGGGGAGTTCTCCCAAATGGGGAGCAGCAGAGCTCTTTCCTATGGCACAGGAGGAAAATAACTTGCACACTGGTGAGGAATCTCTGTAGGCACCAAATGGTTATGCAACACCCACAGCATCAACATCGATCACACAGCTTCAGCACAAAACCTACCATGCCCCAGAGCCAGGGACTAAATCACACAGGTCTCATTTTCTTATTACAAAGCCCGTATTCCATGGTCAAGCCACAAAGGTCCTGAGTATGTTGCAACTGATTGCCATCACCACAAACACGGTCACTTATAGATTCTCCAGAATAGAGGAAATGGGAGGAAGGGCAACAACTTACTTCAAACTCATCCATCATTTTGCGGATCCCACTTCCTTTCTGACCAATGATGTAACGGTGAAGATCAAAGGGAACTTCCACCTCAATGGTGACAGGAACCAGAGCCTGCAGGGGAGGGAGCACGGTTTACCACTTGAAAGACTTCTGTCTTTCAGCTTGCCATATACTTGCCCAAAAGAATGTGGTGTTGTACTGCGGTACATTCCCTTGTAGCAAGGGTACAAACTCTACAGGAAGAGAGAACAGCTGCGAACACCGAGATGACCTGTTGGTTGCTTTAACAAGCAATGTTAAGCCCTGCCGCTGGGGATAGTCTGTTTTTGTATCCTTGGCTTCTGTCTAGCAGAGACTTGGATAACATCACTAAAGTAGCACGGCAAAGTCTGCTAAAGCTGGAATGATTCAGCCTCAGACTTTTGCCCTTTCCAGCCATGCTCCATAAAACAAGCATGTCATGCTTTTATGGCAAGTAACTCGGGGCTGCCTACAAGCTCTAGCAATTGCGAGGTCAAGCACTGTGATTCAAGCCATCAGGCTAAATCACAGAGCAATCAGAGGATTTCTCTGGAGTGGCACAGGCCACCTCAACAGTCAGCATCACTGACCACGTGGACTGCAACCTTGATTGAGTAGTTTTTATTACCACTAAAGCCTGCAGTGAGCTTCTTGCATCACAGCATCACTACATTACAGGGCTAATGGGCTTAGAAAGCCACATACCTGCAGCGCCTCCTTTGCTGCCTCGCACTTCTCCCTGCGACCAGAAATTATGATGATATCGCACTTCTTCGGAGAGCTGGGATCTGCATCCTTGCCTTCCCCACCTTCCTCGCCATTCTCCTGCAGAACTGGCTCTGCAACAGGGGCTGGAAACATGGAAAGTCTTGTGTTGAATGCACAGAGCCCGCTCCCTAGCCCATTATCTCCCCCTCCAGACCCTCAGGCTCAGCCTGGGCTTTGCCACAAAAGGTCAGACACTACAGACTGCTATGGAGGATGTTACTCCTAGCAGAGGAAGCTTGCCATGGCTTAGCCTGGAATGAGCAGAAAAAGAACACCAGGACAGCCTACTCCACACCTCTCTGTACAGCATTGATACTGCCTCTGCCTGCACAGAAAGGACCTGCAGTTGCACTACAGAAGCGGAGGCTGCACTCCTACACCAGCAGAGGCAACAAGTAAGGCTGGCAGTTTCTTTCCCAACAGGGATGTTCACCAGCACAGCACTGGATGTTACAGCAGGATGGTTGGTGCTAGGCCAGAATATCATCATAGAATCACAGAATGGTTTGGCTTGGAAGGGACCTTCAAAGGCCATCCAGTCCAACCCCCCTGCAAGGAGCAGGGACATCTCCAACCAGATCAGGTTGCTCAGAGCCCCATCGAACCTGGGCTTGAATGTTTCCAGGGATGGGGCATCCACCACCTCTCTGGGCAACCTGTGCCAGTGTTCCACCACCCTCAGTGTAAAAAATGTCTTCCTTATATCTACTCTGAATCTACCTCCTTCTGTTTTAAAACCATTATCCCTTGTCCTGCGCAACAGGCCCCAGCTGTGCTGAATTCAGTACACCCAGCAACGAGAGCATGAGAGCTCAGACACCTTGGTAAGACTGTAGAGCCCTTTTTGCGGGTTAGGTCCTCATGCTCCCTGTGCTCTGCAGCAAGAACACATTCAGAACACTCAGGTCTGCAGGGCTTTACCTCCTAAAACCGTCCCCTCTTCCCAAGAGGGCAAGGTTGATGCTAAGCCTAGATTCAAGGACGCTGCAGGGAACAACTGGAGTCAGTTTGCCATAGATTTTAAGTAGAACATCTCCACTGATACAGTGTGTAGGCTACACTACACTACACCGATTTGGTCACCCCAACTACCATGCGAACATGCCTCCGCGGGTATACCTGGGTTCTCCTCCCTGTCAGGGAATTTGATCTGGACACCGTAGTCCCGGGTGATCTGCTGGATCCGGGATCCTTTGGGGCCCATAATGGAGCGGTGGAACTTTTGTGGGATGGTGCATTCGATTGTCACTTGAGCTTCCTGTGAGAAAGCAGAGTTGCTCTATTGCAATGCAGCCTCTTTCACACCAGAAAACAGGATGCTCGTGCACGGTGAAATCCATAATGGACAAAGAGAGGAGTTAGAAAACAAAAGAGCTGCTGACAGGAGGAAAACCTGAAAGTTTCTTAGAATCTTTCCTCTCTCAGAGAAGTTAGTAGAGGATTTCTTAATGAAGGCTGCCTCCAACCCATGATATTAAAGGCTTCCAAGACCAAAGCTCAAGCTCTCCATTACCCTGAAGGGGAGGAAGCATTAGAAGTAAGAAAAAAGATAAAGCAGGAAGGAAGGAAAAATAACAGGTTTGGCAGTTGGCTGCTTCCAAAAGCCAATACTACCAGCACAGGAAACCCCAGAGAGCAATGACTGCACAAGGCCAGGCACAAGGCAGCTCCAATCTTTTAATGTCTAGAAGTACGCTGAGGCAGGATGTCCTATTTCCACTCCTAAAAACCAAGAAGATGGTCAAAGGAGGCAATTCCTTCCTATAGCATTGCCATTTTGGAGCCAGCTGTCATTCCTCAGGCTGAGTTCTCAAGTCTGCAGACCCTGTATGTTGACAGTAACGCTTCAAATCCCAAAACTACTGTAAGACTTGTTCACATAAAGCTTGGCTGTACAACAGGTTTAAGGAGGGCACTGCTGAAGCAACAAAGTATAGAAGAAAGCTTTCCTGTGACATACCAGGTCCTCAATGATCTCCTGGATGCGTTTCTTGGCTGCCTCCACACAGTCCTTGGCTCCCTTGAGGGTGACTTTGTCGCTCTGGGTACCAGAGCGCGGGAAGCTGACCATCACACCACCATACTCATCTGCAATCTCACGCAGAACTTGACCTCTCCGGATGACAAAGTGACGGTGGTGCTTAGGGTCAACCACCATGGAGTCTTCAACCACATTATCCTGCCAACAGATGACAGCCAGTCAACCTTGCCTGTCCTGGTGACAAGCACGAGTTTGCTGCACTGAACAGCAATCAGTTTACAATCTCATCTCAACGAGTGACAGCAAGGAGGATCTTTCTGGGCTCCCACGATCGATTTTAGCACTGACTTTACATCTTGCTACAGTGATAACCAAGAAAGTAGAAAAAGTAGCTCATACCAGGTTCTTGATGAGGGCCTCCAACTCCTTCTGTGCCTCTTTGACAGCCTCCTCAGTTCCCATGATAGTAATCAGCTCCTGATCTTTGTCCTCAGATGTTGGGAAGATGATGCGGGCCCCAGTGTTGTCACGCACCTTACGGATGTTGCCACCACCCTTACCAATGAGGAATTTGTGGTACTCTGGCTTTGCACGGAGGTCCACGGTGTAACTCTTTGTTTGCTGAAAGGAGTCAGATACCCAGGGAACACGTCAATATACAGAAAATACAAATCAGCAGCAAAAGTAAGCATGTAGGTATGTTACCTGCACCCACATACACAGTGTTGCAAGAGCAAGGTAGATGCAGCGTGCTCTCAAAGTCAAAAAGGTACACAATGTCTTAAATGAAAAATACTACCTGAAAGATCTTCTCGGGGATGAAAAGCTAACTCTACACTCAGCATGACTGGTGAGAATACAAGCAGAAAAGACTTCCCTAGGAGAAGGGTCTGACATTCACACAAGGCAGCAAAACCATTTGCTAACAGACTGCTGCAAGCCAGGCAGCAGAGGCAACCAAACAATCAGGAGAACATGTTCACGTGCTGATATTAGAATATCAGATATATATATATATATATATATATATATATATATATATATCTTGCTATTAAAATGATCAGTCAGCCACAACTCAGAGCAAAGTCTTGTAACCCCAAGTTCTCAAACCTGGATATATGCAGTGAAGTGGAAGAACTGGAGCTGGAATTAAGACATCAAGAAAAAAGTAAAGGAGATATGCAGAGTAAGCTGTTTCAGAGAAGTGTGGCTACCTAACAGCATTCAAACCATGGGGGTAGGGAGCCTTAACCCTTTGAGAATGTCCCCAGTCTGCACAGAGAAGCATTACAGTCAGTTCTTCTGGGGGGAAGAACTCATTGTCAAAAGGATGGAAGCATAGTTTTCTTTTAATCATCAAAACTGTACTTAAATCCCTCAAAAGAGGATTAGGCTGTCTGATGCCAGAGACTTCCCAGCAGGCAGAGGGTATCACTTCAACTCCCAAAAAGAAACAGCTGGTCAAAGCAATCTCCTCTTTCCCCTGTGAGACAAGGCTCACCTTCTCCTCTGCCAGGTGCAGCAGCTGTTTCTTGGCTTTCTCCACATCCTGCGCTGGACCCCTGATGGTCACGGTGTCACTGCCAGAGCCCTCGGTGGGGAAGTGGATGTGGACTCCACCACACTCCTCCATGATGGAGCGGATGAAGCGGCCTTTGGCACCAATGAGGGAATTGTGCAGTTTGGAAGGAATAGAGACCTCCACCTCTGTGATGTTGGCCTAAGAGAGGACAGTACCAGGCTGTTAGTCAAGCTGCAGAAATGCGTTTCCACCTACTCTGCTTACCCCCTAATTTCCACATTGCTAGGAGCTTTACAGACCTGTGTGTGAAAAATGGCTGACCAGAGCGGTTTGCAAGCTGCCACAAACTTAAGTTCTAAAGACTCAGTTCTAAGAGTCAAGAACAGATTGACACTCCCATTTGTCTCCTCCTTGCCCTCCTGCACTACAAGCGCTTCTGTATTTATGTCTTGTAGCAACATTTTCAAGTCCCTCATCTGCAACAAGCCAGTCATTTCACTTACCAGCTCCTTCTGGATGGCAAGAATTCTGTGGCGAGCAGCCTCACAGTTTGCTCTCTTGCCTGTGATAACAATTGTCTCCGAGTTGCTGTTCTCTGCTGGGAGATCAATTTTGGTGTTACTTTCTTCACGGATCTGCCAAAAAGGAAAAAAAAAAAAAAAATCATCTCAGAGGTGTCCCATGTCAAAAAAAAGCCCTTAGAGTTTATATTTGACATCACCAACGAGCAGGAGAGAGCAACAAGTGGGATTTAGCTGCAGGCAGTAACGACAATAAGCACTGGAGATAGGAAAGATATCTCACCTTCTTGATGTTGGCACCTCCTTTCCCTATGATGTTCTTGTGGAATTGTTTGAAGATGGGGACAGAAATAGAAAAGCTGTTTTCAACCTAGGGGAGGAAGGAAGGGAGAACTGAAGATTACACTGTCATGGCAAGCGAGGTCACATCCCAGAAACTCGATAAACAAGCTTTTGACAATAGGCTTAGACCCAAGGAAGTTCTTGCAAGTCTCTCATATAGAGAATAAGCAAAGGCAAGTACATTTCCCTATAATCCTTAAATAATAGGTATTACACCCCTACTCCCGTCCAGCCAGAACAGTGTCCACAGCTCCCTCGTCTTGAGGCACTTCAGCCCTAGCCAAGCCAGTGCAGCCCTGCTTTACTCCAGGGTTATCCAGGTGTGTAGGAGAGAGCAGCAGACAGAAGTTCCCCTTACCAGGTCTGCCACCATCTTTTGCATGTACTTGGTGCACTTCTCCACCTCATTTTTGGGACCTCTAAGTTGGACGATGTCACTCTTGTGCGCAGGGTCTGGGAAGTTGATGATAACCTGCAAGAGATGGTCATTTACAGTAAACTCAAGGAAATGCAAGAATTGCTGTGGCAAACACATGCAAAGGTTGGGGGGATCCTACACATGCCCCTTCCCATTCAGAAAAGGGTAATCACGTTAGCAGCCTCTGGCCAAAAGAACTATCTTCTCATACACAGAGCCACTAAAAGGTATGACTTCAGCAACGATCTGTCTACTATCCAAGTAGGAAATATCCCCTCTGGATTCCTCATCTCTTAGAAAGCCTTACCTCTGGGAATTTCTCCCGGATTTCCCGGATCCGCTCGCCCTTCTGCCCAATGATGGTCCGGTGGAATTTCTGCTCAATTATTAGGTCCTTGGTGCGTTCATTTTCCTGATGAGAACAGAGTTTACACTGAGTGTTCAGCAGGAGAGCCACATACTTTTATTTACCAGTTTACTCCTGACAGTTTACTTGCCAGCATTGTCCCTCTTTTCTCCTCTAGACAAAATTCACTCTAGGTTGACAGAGAAGGGGTATCCAGGGAATAGAGGAAAACATCTGTGAAGAGGAACTCGCACTTGTCATGAAACCCGAGTGCTTGGTGGAAAAGGGACACACGCTTGCACCAGAAGGTTACAAGTGAACACAAGAGCCCAAAACCTGCGGCCTCCCAAGCATCACATCCAGCTCACCATACGGGAAGCGAGTTCCAGCAGCTCTTTCTTGGCCTGTTGGACCCCCTGTGGGTCTCCTTCAATTCTGATCAGGTTGCTCTTCTCATTGTCCGGGGGAATGCGCACAGACACCTTGTAGAGGTCCTTAATCCTGTTAACTTCAAGGCAAAGACTGTGGTGACACAGCCTGCTAGGCCAAGACTTGGAAGCAAGGCACCTTGATTATCACTGCTTAGAGGCTGCTTAAGAACTACGCCAGCCTCTGAGAAGGGGACAGTGGGGCGGGGTTGAAACAGAGAAAAGTGCTGCTTCACCCTGGAGTCCGGTGAGAGCAGATGTGTGCCACACAAGAACCTGTACAACTGTGGCATCTACAGAGCCAATTGTTTGCTTGCCAGAATGAGGCATCTGTTTCTTCCCCAAACAGCACCACATCTAGATCAGAAGGTGATCATTCATTTCTAATCCCAAATTGGTTTTTTTGGGGGAGAAACTCACAAAGCAGATTTCCACCACCCTCAATTGGCTACTAAAACGTAATTCACATAGAAGCAAAAGACAATTCTCCAACCAAAGAAAAACAAATTTCCTCCAGGACATGACAAAATAATCTCACCACTGTTCAACCTCTCAAGACACTTCCACACATTAAAGCCACCCCAAGACCTCACTGCCCCTTTATCTCCTTGTGCCAACACCACTCCAGAAGAGCAGAAGAAACGCGACGGAGACAGCCGACTGGATGAGCTACAGAGCCCCTGATATGATCTACTGAACATGGAGAGTCCAAGCATAGGAAGGATTAGAAAGGGATCCCACTTACTGTTAGCTCCATTCTTGCCAATGAGGTGTCGGTGGAATTTGTGGTCAACGTTGATTTCTGCATAATCCATCCGGTTGATCTATAAATTGTAGAGGGTTAGGTAGGGTAGGCCACCACTTCTCCTGTCCTGTGCCCTAAGTAACTACCTGCTTCCAGGATTGGCACTGACTCTCCAGCAGCCACCTACAAGCACTTCTCCAGCTACTAAGCGGAGCAGAAGCACTCCTCTGGTTTGAGCTGAGAGCACCAGACTCATGAAACATTTAAAGGGACTTATACGCCTCTCCAGCTACCACTAAAAGAGACTACTTGCTTCTCTGCATCTAAAGATTTAAGACCTGCTGCTGATTTTTTAAAAATGCTATGGATAAGCTTCATAACCAAGGGTTTCATCCATTTGTCCTCTGCAATTTCTGTTAAGCACGTCAAGACATCACAAGAATGCGATACACACCTCATAATCTCTGCTCTGTTGTCCCTCCTTCCACCACTTTCTTCTTATGTACTGGAACTAGCTAACTAACTAACTAACTAACACCGACTTACCAGATCCTTGACCATGACTTCAATCTGTTCCTGAGCCACATTCACATCTTCTGTAGGTCCTTCCAAAGTGATTTTATCCTCTCCTTCAGTGAATTCGATGTGAACCTCAAGACACAAGGCAATGAATCCAGTAAGAATTTTCCAAGATACAAGCCAGGTCAATGCTGTTAGTCCGGCCTACACCATCAATCCCTGCCACTAAGAGATGGTTTCCTTCCCACAAAGTACACACATGATTCCCATGGTTTTAGAAGTAGATAACTTACAATTCTGGCCATAACGCAGTGACTAGAGCCCAAGGTTTTGATGCTGTCCCAGAGTCTGCAAGGGCTTTGGAGAAGCTACTCACCTAGCCTTTCCCTAGATACCATTTAACTCACCAGAGAGAACCCTTGTTGAAGTCAGCATTTGCAGGTAATCTACTACATCAGTTCTCAAAATAGTAACACAAAGTTTCCTTTGAAGGGCTCAGCCCATGAGAATAACATAGGATGAGTAGTGTTTGCATCAGTAAAAGAGAGGTTCTCCTTAATATTAGAGATCTGTGTCACTTCTTGCCTGGTTTTACCCACACTAGAATACGTTTCTCTCTTCTACAAAAAGTGATCTGGACTAAACCATATTCCACATCAGAGGGTGCCAAGCTAACCAGCTCATCCATACCTTTGGCATCTGCTGAGTTATTTTGGCCAGGTTTTGTCCTTTCTTTCCAATAATGAAACGATGAAGCCAAGAGGGGGCAGAGACCGAGGAGACGGTAAAACTGTTGGCCTGAGAGACAGAAAAACAGAGAAGCTGTTTGATGGACAGAGTGGAAGAGGTCTTCACAAAAATTCAGTTCCAATTCCCATGCTGCACCCTCAGTACTGACTTTTAAGCTACATCTCCAGCACTCCAAGAGACCCCCCCACACACACACCTGTCAGCACTCACGGATGTATCTTTATGGGACTTTAAAAGAAGGCCTAGCCCATCTCGTCAGTACCTTTGCATAGACTTCAGTCAATGCTTGCCCAAGCTTTTCAGGCTCGCCTCGCAGTATCACCGTCTCCGAGCTGCTGTCAGTGGGTGGGATCTCGACAGAGACTCCAGTTTTCTCCAAGATCTCCTGCAGGGAATTCCCCTTGGGGCCGATGACATACTTGTGCTGGGACTTCTTCACCTCCACCGCAATGGTAGTAGTCTTCTTTTTCTGCAGGGGCAGAGGCACTGGGGCATCAATCACAAGTGGGTAGGGAAGGAAGAGCGAAAGGAAGAGGCACAAGATGCAGAGAAACTCTGCACCCAGGAAAGAGCAAAGTAAAGGTGATTCCAGTACTTCTGCAGTACCCTAGCACCCTTTGGGCCCCTGCCTACAGAAAGCCTTGTGCTCAAAAATTCACAGGTGAAGTATGAAACTAGTATTGTGTATCAAGTTCCCTGTGACACTACATGGAAGAGACCACATACACACACACCCCCTTGCACGAGATGGCTCAACACCCAGCTGCCCCCCAGGCAGTACTGTAATGCAACACCACGTAGGCTACCAGGCTATAAGGTGATTATCTCTGTTGAAATCCAGACTGGTACAAATACAGACCTAACCATGAGGAAAAACAGTCCAACAACCCACAACAAGAATATTCACAGCGATGTTGGTTGTGGAAAATAAACTGGAGTGAAATTCACTCTTCAGCTACTTCTATTTATGTAGCAACTTCGATACTGTCAGCTGGCCACCACTGTAGACTTCATCCTTCCTTCCTTCCTTCCTTAGTAGAACCTGTGTGAACAAGAGCCAGGGGAGCTCTTTGTGGTCTGCTAATTCCCATGACACAGAAAAGTGAGAATCTGTCACCTCCCTGGTAGTATCTGAGTGAGGGAATGGTAAGATCCACGGCCATGTACTGCAAGGGCTGCTGAGCCAGAGCTGACATGAGGAGGATGAAACAGAGGGATGCACAAAAGTAGAACAAGAATGGACGAGGGACTACGAGCAGGTGAGGGGAAGATGGGAAGCTTTATGGACCATCCCTACCTTCTCCTCATAGATCTTCTTAACACGAGCCACAGCCTGGGCTAGCTGCTCCTTTTCTCCTGTGAAGACTATCTCTGTCTTGTTGACGCTGGGTGGAGGAATGTTGATACGTGTCCCTGTGTCCTGCATGAGCTCGCTCACCAGCTTGTTGTAAGGGCCAGCAATGAAGGGGTGGTACACTTTCTCCACATCCAGTCGCTCCACGGCACGCTTATCCTGGAAGAGCCCAGAACAGATCTCAGTGGGAACGGCCCTCCATATTACAGTCTCTGCCAGAGAGAGCAAAGTTCCCAGTGCTGTCTTGCTTGACACTGGCCCAAGCACCCTCTTCAGTTTGCAGGCTTATAGATCTCCACAATATTACAATATTCACCTCTGTAATCTCCTGCCTTATCTCAGCTGGCACCTAATATGGTTCGCTTCAAACATGAAACACACTTATCTGACTTCAGAGATGGACAAAATGGAGAACCAGAAGTTGCAGAACCTGGCAGCTGTGCTCATACAACCAGTAGCACAGTATATGTCTACAATCAGACAAACATATTAGCCACTGACTACGTCCATGGTGGCTCCAAACATCTAATATACTGTGGAGAAGCAAAATGGCTGTCCACCTAATGCCCGGAGAGAGACCACAGTACTGAAGTACCTGCTCAGCAGAGATAAGCAGGATCTCGTGTCGGGCCTTCTCAATCCCTTCTTTAGTGCCAGTGATCTTGATCTGGTTGCTGGAGTCATCCGGGCGGGGGATCTGGATTTTGGTTGCAGTTTTGAGCTCCAGGTCCTGCAGCTTCTCACCATTCTTTCCAATGACAAAACGGTGGTGCTCCTTGGGGATGGCAACTGTCGCTGAAGCCTGCAACACGAGAACCAAGTATCTGTGAGAACCCTTGCCTGCACTGGCAGATCCACAGGAACAGGGCCAGGGAAAGCAAAACAGATGCTGCTTAGTGGTACCACTGAGGAGCAAACACAACGCCTTCCCAACACGTTCTGTCCATGGACTGATACTGTACCAGAACAGTTGATCTACAGTGCCTGTATACCAGGAGTCTAAAACCCACCTCTCCCTCAAAACCCTTCTGTTTGTGCAGGAGTAGTATTCTGAATTAGCAAAGACCTTTAGGCACAGATGAGGAGGTGCCTGTCCTCCAGTGTAAGACTTTGGAGCAGTACCAGACAGCAACTGAGATGACTGCTCATGGGTGGAGTTTATGCGAACTCTGAAATCTGCTGCCAAGGCTACAGAGAAAATGAGACACAATCTGACTCCTAGGAAACAGAAATTCAACACCAGAAACCTATTCCAGCAGGCAGACAGCTAGGAGATGCTTCCTGCTACTAAGTACTAAGGTGTCTTCAATGTAGCACGTGCTGCTCCCGGGAGTGCTTCTAGAAAGCCCCTGTTGGAAAAGGGATCCCAAGAGCTTCTCTCAATCTACCATTAAAGGGCTGGTTTGTAACAGGGATTCCTGACTTCTTCCCTTCTCACTGAGTCTTTATTGATACGGTAGCTTGTGATTGCTACCATGCTCTTGATGTCTGTAAACATGTAACTACAAACAGTAATTAGACACTTAAAATTCAAGCTACGACGGAAATAAATAAATAAATAAATAAAAGATCACTTGGTGTGACTCTTCAACTCTGTGTCCCTGTACTGCAGCCAGTCGAACCTAGGAGATGCTGGAAAACAGACACACCTTTCAGGCCTGGGGCCAGGGCAGCAGGAGCTATATTTGAGGACAGTGGGTTCTGTGGCAGTACAACCTGAATTATTTTTTGAGATGCACATTAGGTAGGGTTTGTCCCTTTCTTTTCCCTCTGGCAGAGTATGACACATGGGCTGAACAGCACTAAGCAGACATGGCATTAACTATTTTATTAACTACCTTTGACATTACACTTTGAAACATGCTATGAGACCTGGGTGTGATACATCCTAAAAAGAACTACCATCTTGATTATGAACTCAAGAATTTGAAGGTAAGAAATCAAAACCTAGAGAACTGAAAGGAGAAGCAACTGAAACAACAGGGCTTTGGCTCCTTACTAGCGTGGCTTGAGCTACACAATCCAGAATTCTGACCTGAAGCTTTCAGCTTTTGCCAGGACTTCCTCTTTTCTACTTTTCTTTCTCCCATCCTTCCTTCTCCTCTGAAGAACTTCAGAAAAAGCACAGTCCCATTCTCACACCCTAGCAGCTTTGTGTGAGGGGCCTGCACCCACTCTGGCACCAGCACCTCAGCACAAAGTCACTGTCTGCAACTCAAGTGTCAGATATTGCAGACTCCACCCTTCATGCAACACCGTGGCCTGTAATTAGCTTTGAACCCTATTTTAAGCCTCATTTCCATTCCAAATTGCCAATTGTGTGCTTTGAAAATATGTGGCAAAGCTGAATTAGTCATCTAATAACACCTCTTTGGCTTATAAGCACACACGCCCAAGGGCTTCAAAGCATTTGCGAGTCTTGAGGAGAAGCAAAGATGAAGTGAGAAACAGTTAGATGCCCTCACCTGAGTTTGCAGCCGAGCGACAATCTCCTTCCGAGCCTTCATGACTGCTTCCAGCTTGCCAGAGACCATGATAGAAAGGCCCTGGTCCTTTGCGAGAGACAGCTCCAGGTGAGCTCCGGTCTTCTGCATGATGTCAAGGCAGATCTTGGCCTGCTCGCCTTCTCCAAACTGATTCATGTCCTTGTATTTCCTCTCCTCCAGTGGCACATGAAACACCTGCTCAGCCACCAGACAGACAGAAGGACACAGCAAGCAGTCAGTATGCTTCTGATTGCCAGTGCCTCCCTCTCTTATTGCCGTACAGGATTTGACCGGCACACTAAGTTGCCCGGTTTGTGCAACCCATCGGCCTTTCCAGCGGAGACGCCAGCTGTGACCAGGGAAAGCGCGAGAGCACAGCAGCAGGCGGTCTGTCCCACACTGGGTGTCTTCCTAAACTACGCCAGGCAGGCAGAAGTGCCAAGCTATGGGGGGAATACTTTAATGGATTAGCGCTCACTACTTGAATTCTGCAATCCTCCCTTTAGGCCTGCTCCAGCTATTTGTGGAACAGAGATGCAGAGCTTTTTCTGGACAGTTTTTCAACACATTCCTCCTCTCCAGAGCAGTCCTAGCTCTCAGCTGCAGTCCTCCTCATGCCCCAAGGGAAAGTATGGCAAAGAGACTGTCAATCTGACACACTAAGGATTCCATACTCCAGGGAAAGCTTCACTTCACCTACTTTTTGGAAGAAGAAAAGACACCCAGCTCCCACCAACCTGAGTGATGACAGAAGCCTTTATTGGTCGGATTTTGCTCCAGGGCCCAGCAGGTTCCTGGGCAGCTTCCAAACATGGTGCTTTCTCAGGGAGCGGAGGGAAGGCTTCCTTATAGGTTGGAGGATCATTCTCTTCTTCAGAGTTTAAAGCTGTAACTGGAGTGAAACAAACAGGGGAAAATGAGATGCTCTCCCCGCAGAAACGCCCCTATTCATAGGCAGTGCAATTGTATTTAGGCATCACTAACAAGGGAGAGCAAATAACTCGTGCCTTGCTACTAATCCTATTACAGTTATGCTTGTGGAGCAGCCAAGTTTGGAGCACAACTGACCTCAGCACAGCACAGACTGCAGTAGATGCCATGAATAAGCAGCCTGGTCTCAACAAGGATGCAGGAAGTGAAAGGCGGCAGCAAATAGCACATTGCTGCCAACTTCGTCAAGAGGGGCTTATGTAGGGGAGAACAGTCTGAGCAGAAAGAAGCGAAAGGAACAGAGTGAGGCTGCAAGTCAGAAGGGGATAAGACAAACATATGCCCAGGAGGAAGGCGGAGAGAAGCACTATAGTTAAAGCACGATCCAGGGAAAGCCTGTACCTTATGTTCAACTCAGTTGTGCACTGGGCTGTGCAAAGTGGGCCAGCCCGCAGCTAGAGGACGGGTGTCAAAACCGATCAGCGAGTCAGTTAATACAGTTAAACTGACTTTCCCCAGCACCTGGCTGAGCAAAGGAAGGAAATGACTGCCCAGCACACTGATCCCATGAGGCTCTCTTGTAGCCTGATAATCGCATTCTTGCATGTGCCCTGTTCCAGAGCTGAGAGCACTGCTAGCCAGCGCTCTATGGAGATCTGAGGCTTGCCTCCTCCTGACCCTACACTGTGCAGCACCGCCACTGCGCTGCTGTTGGTGAAAAGCCAGAGTTGGCGGGTCACCAATCTAGGAATAGAGAATGCAACGTCTGCACACTTGTGGGGAATCGGACGCATGGAGCGAGCTTGGGTCACGGCCAGGGACCTTGCCTGTGCAGTCTGTATTTAGAGGTACATCGTGAGAACTCAACTGTGTTTTCTCACCTTTCACCTGCTGCTGAGCCAGGCCACTGCGGTGTTCAGCGAAGCTCTCCTGGGTCAAAACTGCCACGGAGCTCATTGTCGACTTCCCACCCACACACAATCCGGGTATGCCACTGGAAGAGACAGAGGTGGCAGCACTATTACCAGCACCATTCAAGATGCACAAAAGTCACTCCAGGAAGACAAAGTACGTGTTGCTGAGCACTTTTCCAGTCAGCCTCTTGGAAAGCACCTACAATGCCAATCAGCTGCCCTGTTCTCTTGCTGAACCAGACAGGAACTCAGGGGAAATACTTCCTCACAGCACAGTGGTCACCAAAACCAGAGCTCCTCATTAAGAAGGTAGAGGATGTGCAACCTAAGAAGGTCACTGGAAAGGGGGACACCAGAAGTTGTTAAAGTATACTCTAATTAATCTATCAATTATTAATGGTGTGCAATTTTTAAATGAGTATCTGAAAGTCTGGATAGTCAGTCCAAGACCATTGTGTAACCCTGGAGAGAAAACAAAAAGGGCCCAGAATGCTGCCTCTTCCTGAAAAAGACTTATTTAGTTGCCTGAACTCCAGCTGACATAGGGATACACTCAGAAAGGCACTCTCATAAGTGAGCTCAGCAACAGCAAGATCTTCGGCTCTTCCAAAATAAGAACTTACCAGCTAAATGGTCAGTAGCCAGAGAGTCCGTCCTGTAAGCTGCCCGTTTGTCAGCCTGCCAGCTTTTGCTTTATAGGGGAAAAAAAAAAAAAAAAAAGAAAAGAAAAAAAAGAAAATATTTACATGACTGCTCCAAGACAACAGGAAAACATGACACCCCTGTTACTGTAACTTTCAGAAGAGCAGTGCCTGTACTGTGTTTCGAACTTGCATCCTATCCAAAATGTTCTCATACTGAGTCACATCTCACCATACTTTACCTGTCATGTTTTAGTAGAGCTACAAGCAACACCACTATCCACCTAAACCTCACAGCAGGAATCCTGGGGTAGCTGCTCTTTTATCACACCGGCTACAAGAGCAGCAATCCAGTATCAAGCAAAAATACAGTCAATTAATAACAGCTGTGCAAGACGGACATGAAACTTCAGGGTTGCAAGCAAAAGCATCAACATCTAGTCAGAGGAGACTAATAACCTGAAAACCTGCCAACAACACTGCCATCAGTCAGAAGTTAGGAATGCAGTTTAGTGGAGCTTCGGTGAATCAACACAGACATCCTCACAAACTAAGGCAAACAATCAGGGCTATCCACACACAGCTGCTGGCCAGTCCATCTCTTCATTTTTTATGGTAATAAGATGATGTACCAGCCACTGAACTCTCATCCAAGCCTAAGTCTGCAAGTCAGAAGGAAAAAACCTACACTGGTTTACATAGACTATTTTAAATGGGTACATAAGATGGAACCAGGGAAAAAAAATACTCTTTTGGTGGGAGCTTTACATCTCCTGTTTCTGGATCTACAGATTTACTGAAAAAGTGTTTAGCAATATAAGTAAAAATGTAAAAGCTGGTACAGTACACACTCTGCCAGATGTACAACAGTTCACCACACCTGGAGCCACCTCCCCCAGCGGTTATGCATCTCTTGCAGGGCTTGCACTCTCTTAAAATCCAGTGCCTCTGACTGCTTAGGGGACAAGAGTTCCCTCTCCCACACAAACCTGGCAGAGCTGCTCGGACCTTCTTCTGAACAGCAAACTCGGACACTTCGGTAAACTGAAATTTGCCGTTTCTGACCGTCCAATGTGCCAGAAAAGGCTCCCAAACCCACAGTGTCACTGATGTGGTGTCTCGTATCGCGCTTACATTGTGACACAGGAAGGAAAGGCAACAGAGGCAGAAGGAAAGGAGGGAAGAACAAGGAGAGCAGTAACGCAACTGGGTCATGTGGGCCCAATTTGCACCTCAGTGAAGGCCGGAGTATTTTCCCCTACCTGAACACAGCCTCTCATCAGGCGCAAAGCAACACTACCTGCATTATCAAAGCAGTAGAGCTAATGTTGCAATTAATCCTGTAACAATTTGCTACTATGAGGTGGCAGCTACCAGGACAGTCAGCGAGGCAGCCATGCTGTCGAAAGCCCAGCTGTTGCAGAGTACAGAAGCTCTGCAAGGCATTTGCTGGTATACACGAAAGGGTGGCTAGTAATCTAATCTCAAAGAAATACCCGAGTTCTCCTCACTGTCCATGGTTACGTCACGGTGTAACATGAGGTTACGTGTCCACGGTACACGACTGCACGGCTCAAGCTGCTGCAGAACTAAGGAAAGTGCGTTAGTGGCATGGCACTTGTCCCAGACTATTTCAGCAAGGCCTGCCAACTCAGCCGTTGGCTCCTCCAGCCCGTTGGGTCACTATCAAGGGTGCCACCACCTCATGGCAAGCTGCAAACAGGAATGAGGGCAGGAGTGAGAAGCATCCTAGACATTGCAAGCAGCTGCCAAGGCCTGGCTAGAGCCTCACCAACGGCATGGATGTGCTTACAACTCTCATTTCTCAGGAAAGCACCACCTGGCACATCTTGCCTATGCTCTGCTTCTTAGAGGACGGTAAGAATGAGAAGTCAGTGAACAACACCCTATACAGCGCCTGCCTGTGAGCCATGACCTCAAGGCCCAGCTGCTGGTTTCACTGTGTCCACACCAGCTGCAAAGATCTTCCTTGCAGCCTCCATCTCAGAGAAGAGCTAGACATTCAAAGAGAAACCTAAGGGCAGTGTTGATCCATATGAATTTCTGCTTCATCACCCATACAGCAAGTTAAGAACAAACACTCTCCATCTCCAGAAACCCCAAACATCTGGTATATTGTAGGCCTCAGGGATTAATCTCTGGCCAAAATTGGAGGCAGCCATCAGAACGGTATTTTAAATGTAACATCAAAACCAGCAGCTCGAGCATTGCATTTGGAGCCTACACCTCCTTGACTTCACACTTGAGGTTTTGAAACTAAGGTTACAGCTACGTCATGTTAGCATGTGGCTGACTGGGTCAACAGGTTTTAAACTGCCTGGTTTATGCACCATCTGTAGCGCTGGCTTTGTGTGTCAAAAGAAGTTTCAGAAGTCTAGAGTGTGCTTAAAATAAAGAGAACGAAATAATCCTAAAAATAATCTCCAGCAAGGGCCAGGCCTAACCACATGGGAAACATTTGTATGAAGAGAAACAAAAGCAAAGTCATGAGTTACACTGCCAATACAATCAGTACTTGTGAACAGAAACATTGGTTAGCCATTATTTAAAACTATATTTACTAAAAATATTAGCATTTAGTTAATCGAGGTAACTAAAATCAGATGCAGCTAGGATCGCACACTGCAACAGGGCTGGGCTGGCTGGGGCAGCCACTGTCCTCGGGCAGATGTTCACGCAGGGCAGGGTGATCTCTTGGTAGATGAGTGGTCCTACATGAAAATACTTGCTTTCTGAAAACTGACTGGCTCTCCCAGACACCGAAGGCCCAGGCCTCTTGGTTTTGGGGGGCAGCTGCTGTGTGTCAGGACATAGCTTTTCCTCTCGCACCAGTTCCTGAAGTGGTACACTGGCTGGTGTCTCAGACGCAGCCAGACTCGCACCTGCCCTGTCCCCTATGGCCTCTTCCACCCAGGCCATGACCCGTCACCCTCCCCGCCGCCGTTTCCTGCCCTCGGGCAGGGGCTGCTCGGTGCCTGCCCCGCCGCTCACCAGGGCCCAGCCAACACGAACTGCACCCCCCTTCTCCGCGTCCTCCTGGCCGGCCTCCTCACCGGGGCCAGGCTTCCACGGCCGCGCACCGAGAGGGGCAGCCGGGCCCGGAGCCCCTTCGCTCCCCGCCGCCGGGCCGGGCCGCACCAGGTCGAGGTGGGGCGGGGGAGCCGGCGGGCCCCGCGGGCCAGGCCAGGCCAGGCCAGGCCGGGGCGGGCGGCGCCGCCAGCGCCACCTCAGCACTGCCGGCACCGGGGGCGGGGCGGCACGGCGGGGCGGGGCGGCGCCCTTAAAGGGCCCGGCCGGGCCCCGCTGTCACCCGCGCCCCCCACGCCGGGCTGAGCGGGACGGGGCGGGCTGGGGGGAGCGCCCCACGGCATCGCCCGTGCGGGAGCGGGTGAGGCGGGGACAGTCACAGCCCGGCGCGGCCCTCCGGGATACAGGCCGGGGATGGCCCCATCACGAAAGCGGGGGAAAGGTGCTGCCGCGGGGGGCTCGGTGACAGCCCCCGCACCCGGCCGTAGCACCTTCGCCATGCCCGCTCGCCCCCACCGGTGGCCCAGAGAGCGGGGCCAGGGCGCTCGCCCCCCGCCACCCGGGGGAAGGCTGCCCGGCGCTCCGCGGGCTCACCCGGCGCTGGACGAACGCCCGCCGCCGCCCGCTTTGGCTCGTACCCAGCCGCAGACCCTCCGACCGCCGGGGAGGACGTGGAGCCGCCCCGACGCGCGTCGCTCCCCCCTCTCCTCCCCGGCCAGAGAGACCGCGCCGGCCCGGGCCGCCTCCTCCCCACGCACCGGCGGGGCGCAGCGTCCCCATCGGCCCGGGCCGCTGATGGGGACAGCGCTACCCGACAGCTGCTGCCGGCTGGCACCGGACCCCTGCCCGCCCTCCTGCCGCCCCCGCCGGACTTTGCCCGGCCCGGCCGGCGGGAAGTTGGCCCGGAGTTTCCCGGCGGCACCGACACGTCGATGCCCAGAAGGAGGAAGCGAGGCCGGGCCGGGCCGGG